>JAHBMJ010001106.1:42053-89069 GCA_018398765.1 Chromera velia | reverse complement strand
TGTATGTGTGTGTGTGTGTGTGTGTGTGTGTGTGTATGTGTGTGTGTGTGTGTGTGTGTGCATGTGAGTGTGCATGTGTGTATGTATGTGTGTGTATGTATGCATGTGATTGTGTGTGTGTGTGTGTGTGAGAGAGAGAGAGTGTGCATGTGTGTATGTATGTGTGTGTATGTATGTATGTGTGAGTGTGCATGTGTGTATGTATGTGTGTGTATGTATGTATGCATGTGATTGTGTGTGTGTGTGTGTGTGTGTGTGTGCGTGTGTGTGTGTGTGCGTGCGTGCATGCGTGTGTGTGTGTGTGTGTGTGCATGTGTGTGTATGTATGTATGTATGTATGTATGTGCGTGTGTGTGTGTGTGTGTGCATGTGTGTGTGTATGTATGTGTGTGTGTGTGTGTGTGTGTGTGTGTGTGCGTATGTGTGTGTATGTCTGTGAGTGTGTGTGTATGTGTGTGTATGTGCGTGTGTGTGTCTGAATGACCGACTGGCTGACCAATCTCTTTCTCCTCATCTGGGACGCTGGCCTCGTCCCTATTTGATTCTGCACAAAGGGAAGAAAAAGATGAAAGGTGACGTACAATAAAGAGAGAGGCGCGAATAAAGCCGGATGGAGGTATGAATGAGTGAGCCAGTCTGTGTTGGCATCCTCGGGAGCAGGTGTTTTGTGCCTGTGAGGTTCTGTATCCGCGCCCAACTGACAGCATCAAGCGACGGAGAAACACATCAAAAGGGTTGAAGCAAACTCTGTGTGAAAAGCAGAAGATGTGGGGAAATGAAGGGCAGGAAGCCCAGAAAGGACAATCAAAAGAGAATGAAGCCGCCTAGAATTCCATTGGGATCCAGGTGTATGCAGGCGAAGGATCCAAAACAAAGGAGGCAACAAAGGAGGGCTGTTTCCTCACAAATGCCTGACCGTCGATTCGGTACCCTGCAAGCATGCAACCACACGCAAAGAGGAATGGACCCACTTGGGAGAGAGGAAGAAAGAAAGAAAGTAACAAACACCACAAAAAATGCGGGGGAAAAATAGGAAGCCAAACTTGAAGAGATCTACGAAAGAGGCAGTGCAAAAAGGTCAGAGTCACATTTGGCAGGTTGGTGGCACGGTCACGAAAAGCATTTCACAAAGCACACAGGTTCACCACAGCATCTGCTCTTAATTCACAATTTTGATAGAGAATGCACACTGCGAGACTGACACAAGCCCTGAGGGTCATCATTATTGCAGGTAGCTCCACAGTCTTGGACGCCTGCAATCTCATAAGGCATCAGATAGACAGAAAGACAAACAGAGAAAGAGACACGGCGAGAGAGGTTGGTGTTTATTTCACGGCTGTCTGACTGAGAATAGAAGGTTTCCTTCGAGCTTCCCAAAGGATTTACATCCTCCTTTCTGCTGGAATGGGGAAGAAGAGGAATACAGGAGGAAGCAGAAAGGCGAACTTCGCAGACGCAAGTGCGACCCCGAAAAAAAAAGGCAATGGCTGAATGGCTCTGCTCTCTCTACACCAGGCTGCGACCGGAAAAGAAAATTAGTTGCATCCTGACTGACCTTTGATGCCGGGAACTGCAGAGAGAGAGAGAGAGAGAGCAGTACACGTCATCGTCATCAAAAAGGCATGCAGAGAGACAGAGGGAGGAATAGAATTAGACTTCCAAGGGAAAAGCGGATGCGACAGAAGTAAGTCTATGTGAGTCAAAGGAGGAGATGCAGGGAGAAATCAAACAGAGATTCATGTATTGATGCACGTCTGACCGAGCCGAAGGACTTCCAGGAACAAATTTGTCATCCAATAAAGAAGAGAAGGGTATACTGAACAAACGATATCGCGGTTCTTCACAAAAAATCGGTTGGTTGTAGCTCTACTGACAAGATTTGACTATGCACAATCTGCCAGTCTCATAAGTTTTAGTCGGAGTGGAGGGAGTGGAGGGTGTGGGCGTTGATGGTGCTGCATTCATTCATCCATGGGTCCCAAGATCCAACTATCATTAGACGACGATCCCATAAGCTCGAATCCATTTGCGTACCGACGCATCGTCCCGACTGTGTCGTTCCTGCGATTCATTCCTTTCCCGGCCGTGTCTCTCTGCCTTCGTCTCACGCCACGTCGAGGGGCCAGGATCTTTTTTCAGCCAAACTGCTTTCGCTCACACGTTGAAATCGGAAAACGGAAAATGGAAGGGCGGGGAGAGAAGGAGAGAGAAGGGCTGCGGATCCTTTGTGTCTCTCCCGAAAGTCATTCAAACAATAAAGCAAAAAAAACAGCAGTGGGCCCTTGTCTTGTCAATTTTGCTGCCGTCATTCCATCCAGCTCGTTAGTCGAGAAGGAAGCACAGACGGAGTGACAGACTGACAGACTGACTGACTGCTGGGTGTTGGAGAGGACGGAGTAGGATCGGTGATGGCACCCAACAGGTCCCCCTCTCCTCCAATATCGTCCACCTCTGCATGCACCCACAGTTGTTCGGTTGGTTGGTTTGCACTTTTGTAACACTGTGTGTCTCTGTGTGTGTATGTGCGCGCGCAAGCACTCGCGTGTGTGCTTGAGTGTTTGTCTTTCTGTGCGTGTAAATCTGATTCTTCTCTTCACCCACTCGATCATTCTTCAAAACAGACGACATTTGATTTCAACCCCAAAACACCCCGAAATCTTTCCGAAGAAGGACAGAGGCTCTTACAGCTTTTCTCTCTCCAACAAAACCAGATGTGCAGAAGAACTCACAAACAAAAACATCATTTAAAAAAATCATAAGGGATCCACCAAATGAATCCAAATCTGCCCCGACAGAAGGCTGGATGAGTGAGAGATCGGAAGAAGAGACACGGAGCAAAAGAGACGGAGAGAAAGGAAAAGCAAGGGAAGGTCGACTGGAACAAAAATGTTTGGGTTTCTGTGCAGATCCAAAGGGGATCACGCAGGAAGCTGTTTCACTCACTCACGTCCAATCTTTGTGTCGTCAGCCGCAACATCTGCAGGCAAAATTAGGCACGAAGGCAAATTAGAACCAACACATCGGCAGACACGTCCATGCATTCGTGCAGGCACGCAAGACAGGAAGGCTGCCAATGACCCTTGGAGGTACATAGAAGATCCTTCCACATAGGCAAACACACACACACACACACACACACACGCACACACACACACGCACACACACACACACGCACACACACACACATACACACACACACACACACACACACACACACACTCAAAAGGTCGGGCCATGCACCCACTGCAGCGCCCTCTTCTTAATTCTGTAGAGTCAACGATACATTTCCTTGGATCCATTTTTGCTCTGCCTATTCAGTCGTTTCTCTCTCAATCTCTCTCCCCCGCCCTTTCTTCGCCCCTCGCTCCTCTTTTCTTCCTTCCTTCACTTCCCAGAGCACGCAGCTATTTTCGTTAGTTTGTGGTCTACCTACCGTCAGGTTTGTTGGTCACGCTGACTGCACACAAAAGAGCCGGGGAGGGAAACACAGAGAGATCAAAATGAGTCAAGGAAGATTCAAAATAAGTCAAGGAAGAGATAAGGAAATGGACTTGCACTTATGATGAATGATGATCCCTTGCCCTAGCTCTTTCAGTGAAGATCCATCGAGAGGGACAACATATTCGTACGTCAAACTCCCGTGAAGCAATTAAGCAGCAAGAAATCAAGAGATACATTCGCAAGATGTAACTGTTGATATGAACCCAAAATGAGGATTCAGAAATTTAGCCGTAGCAAGCTGAGAACGCCATCTTTCAGTCCATGCAATCACAGTGTTCTATATTCTGAAGGACAACTGAGGAAGACAGAGAGAGCAGAGCCCTCTACAATCCAATACCGGAGAGCACAGTCATACATCTCTTTGTGTCCCATCACGGCTCACCGTCGTCGCCGCTGTCTGCCTTCTTCTGGTAGACTGCACACAGGTGCGGAAGGGAGGGCAATACATATGTAGATAGACACACGCACACACACACACACACACACACATATATATATATCTTGCCGCTTTGCCTGCTTGTGTCTTTCTTAAAGTGTCGTCACTTGGCATGCTTGCGCCCGGGCTACCCAGAGTGCAGGCAGTGAAGCCCCCCAAAAGCTTTGGTGCCAATGAGAGGACGGAGAAGAACGTGTGGAATAGGGGGATACTCTCCAACCCTCTCTGAGGACCCCTAACGATCCACACGAAAGAATTAAAGAGAAAAGAAAAGAAAAGAAAGAACACCTGCTTGGCTACCTACCAAGTCCTTCTTTATCGCCCAAGGGCTTGTCTGGGTTGGAAGCTGCAGGATATCTCAAATGATGGGAATGCAAAAAAATGAATGATTTGGCTTTCCACGAAGTCAGATACTTTCTCCAGGAAAAAACGAGCAGTCCACCCAGTATTTCAGAGGACCATCCCAAGAAATAACAGACGAGAAGAACTCCCAGGATGGACTTTCAGTGGATGTGTCTCCATTGGTGTGTACAATTGTTGGAAAGAAAAAAGCGAGGTGAGAAAGCAGTATGTCTATTCAAGTCGCATTTGTTGCTCCTGGGTGCACTTTTGACCTTTCTCTCTCACTCTCTCTCCCTGTCGCGAATAGATGACCAAGTGAGTGACGGACTGACTGTTGATTTCTGCAGATGGTTAGAAAGAAGACAGAACACAAATCGTGTGTGCCCCGTGAAACTGTAAAGAAGCATCCATTTTTCCGTCGAGAGGCCTGTGAGGTCTGTTTTTCCGTCGAATTCATGAGCCTATCAGTGAGCCTACAGACGAATCGGCATCGGTGCCGAAAGAAAGCGTCACAGAAGTGAACAGCGGTGATGGATGATAGGCACACAAGCAGAGCCAAATCCCTTCATTGCACATATCGTCACGCACGAGAAGGAGAATTAGCGTACAACGCGAATAACGCAAAACGCAGGGAAATGATATACGACGACACAAATAGAGAGAATGGGCAATTCATGCAAGAGCAAGTACCATTTGTACAAACGATACAGCGACGCATGCGTCCCGTGAGCATCGTTTCATTTGTCTTTTGACTTCCATTTGAGATCACAGACAACTCCTTTTTCTCCGTCTCTCCGTCTGTCTTTCCCTTCATCTGTACGTGAGGCAAGCAATGTGTTTTCGTGCTCAGAAGTATTCAGTTGCTGACCCTTCTTATCGGTCTTGCCGGTTTCCTGGAAGTCTGCACACAAAAAACAAACAGAGAAAGTCGTGTATAATAGTGTTGTTCAGAGGGGTTCGAAGCAACAGGCTCAGAAATGAGGTGGACGCCAACAGAGTAACACGCGCAAACAAACACAGACACGCAGAGAGGGAGATACGGAGCATTACGGTAAAAAGCGAACACAGCGTGCCGAAACAAAGACGAGACCGAGCAATGCTTCAAACTCATACCCCTGCTTACACTTCTTGCCGCCATCTGCAGGTAACCAGGGAGAGATATGAAGAAGCATATGGAGGAATACACACAAGTCTCCGAAACATGAATTGATTTTCTGGAGGGGATGCTCAGGAGGTGTGAAGCTCTTTTCTTTTGTAGGACCTGTGTGCAAATCATTTTCAATTTCATTCTCAGACGAGACGAGAACAATTGATAACAGAGAGACGTTTTGGTGTCCGTCTACCTGGAGGGTATCGGCAGACACACAAAAACGACATCGTAGCTCAAGAAGGAGCACGGAAGGATTCAAAGACAGCGAAGGAATGACATTCTCCTATGAAGTACGAGGGGACTTTTCGTTGTGTAACTACTCAGTAGTTGTCGTGACCCTCCATCCATCAAATTTTGCGCTTTCCTCACTACTTTTCTTTCTTTCTTCTTTTTGCCGAAAACAAAATATTAGTACAGACCCGAGATCAGTTTTCCCGTCTTCCTGATGGCTGCAGGGACAACAAGAGTCGGAAAGAAAGAGGAGGAGTGTGGAAAGGTGTTGTCCAGTCACATCGGAAGTCTCTCTATTCGGGTTATGCATTAAGGAAAAGTTAAAAAAGTACAAAAGTGACGCAATTGTCGGGGGCCTTTCGGCCGAGAGTTTTCTTTTTCCTCCTTTCTTTCTCAATTTCTTTCTCCTTCTTTTCCCCGCTAGACAATAGAGTTATGACTATCACCGTTTCACTTCCGCTCCCTCTATCGCGCTTTCTCTTTTCTCCGTTTGGTTCACTGATCCTTTTTTGCATATGCTCGTGACAGACATGAGTCAGATCCGAATTTCTTAAGCACACTGTCAACTTCCTTCTTCGACCCGATTTCTGTATGTTCACATCAACCTGCAACGACTGTTTTGATTTCTCTGAAAGCGGTCTGGACTCTTTGGTACCGCATGCTCCCAGAACCTGCGATGCAGCGTCCTTCCTCATATTTGCATCGACAGTCTGACCAACAAACCGACCAACATACCGGGCTTTCCAGTTCCACTTGTGCCACCTGCTGCACCTCGGAGGAACAGAACGCACACAGAGAGACAACCAAAAAAGCTAATGAATTGAGTATTGTCATGCAGACCGACAAAATGAATGTCAGCGTTCGAAGAAAGGGAGACACTCAAAGTGGACATGCATGGGATCTGGAACTGCTCCTCTAAAATGAAGATCCGTTGGAATAACCAGAAAAGGAGATCGGAAGGAAGCGCACCCGTGTCAGTGGTGCCTGTTGGGGTCGTGTCTGGGTGCTCCCTGTGGTATCCGTTCATCATCGCGAGAGTCTCTGCAGTTTTGGGGAGAGGGGGGGGAATCAGTACCAGAATTGTGGGGAAGGAAGGAAACACACTCATTCTGTATGGCCGCACTGTCAAGAGCATTTCCAAGAAGGATCCAGAGACGTGGAAGGAAATGCGACAGAACAGAACAGGCCCCACCAATACACCTTGACACTCATGGGCAGATAAATAAGAGAAAAAATGAGAGAGGGCGACCAACTTCACGTACACATCCTCTTGCCTCTTCGGAAACATACGAAAAGCCCGAAACAAAAGAAAAGAAAAGAAAAGAAAAAAGAAAAAAACTTCACTTCCCGCTTGGAGGCAGCAAAGAGAAGAAGTCAGAAAGGGAAATCGGAGAAATAGATGGAGCAGAGGTTCTATCATTTCCCTAAGCCCCTGATCGAACTCACGGATTTCATTGTCCATGCCTGCACGCACACACACACACACACACACACACACGCACACACACACACACACACACACACACACACACAGAGAGAGAGAGAGAGAGAGAGAGAGAGAGGGAATTTCAGATTGTTTTTACTGTGCGATCTATCGCGTGATTTAAGTGAAGACAAGAGGCGGAAAGTGCCGAATAGGAACGAGTGACACACTTCCCTTCTTGCCTGCAATGCGTTGGGGAGCTCAAGTCAGAGGGGTTGCTCAACAACGAGGAAGTGAATGGATAAGCGACAAACCAAATGAGTCATGACTTGAGAGGAACAGACGTGGATCAATGAGTAAGAAATGGGAAGTGTGCGTTGGCAAGGGTTGCGGTGAGTCAGACTGAGAACGGAATTACGGTGAGTCAGACTGAGGTATGGAAAAAGCAGGAGGATGGAAGGCGGAGGGACGATCTGAATGAAGCTGGGAGATTTTCGAGAAGGCAAATTCTCTCGATGGAGATCAAAGAGAAGGGGGTTAACGGTGGACGTCAACTGAGGCATGCAAGAAGGTTGGCGGGGAGCTGAGCTGCTTGAGCCACTACATGCATGCATGCATTCTCTTTTGGGACTCTGACTGACTTTCCCGATACCACGTGACGGCATCGTCGCTCGCTGCAGAGAAGAAGGGAGGGGGTGACACGCTCATGAGAATCTCTAGGGGACGGAATGGAGGGGGGACCTGTTTGGCCGCAGGAAAAACGGAACACGGAAAGTGCGATACGTAGATATATAGACATTCCGGCGTCATGGGGGCTTTTGCATGCATACCGACTGCTTGCAAGCTTGCAGTCCTTCAGGCGGATAGGGTCTCGATTATCTGTCGAACATCATATTTTCGTCGAGACTGACACTTCTTGAGTTTGTAGGGTCCAAAGGGGCTCTCCCCGTGTAGTCTCCTCCTGCTCATCAGCATGGCATCTCCAGAGTCCCACCAGCAGAAGGCAAGTGCAATCGATAAAAGGAACCTGGCCATCTTTCTTATGCGCTCTTCCTTGAGAGTATGCTAGAGCAGCTGTGCAGAGCTGGGCTGTGTATATCAGCTAGTGAGCCTGCGTCGAGTCTTTTCGGATTTTGTGTCACGACTTGCCAAACGTCGAGACGCGAGCCCCCTGCCTATATACCTGACTGGGAGTCTGAGATCAAATGCGGGTATGTTCTTCTTCTTGGCTTCTCGTCTTTGGAGCAACTACTGCAAGCAAAAGGAGAAAGTCTGTGACAAAGAACTCACACCTCTTGAGCACTCCTGGGGCTTATATGTATAATTCTTGGGTGTCGGATTGTCTTTCCATGCATGCATTATGGCACACAAATCTGATCAAATCAACCGATACACTGCCCGGTGCATATATATATATATATATATATATATATGCTTAGTTGGTGCTTTCGTGCTTTCGCGCGCGCATTTTGCTTTCGCGCGCAAATGCGCGCGCGATCCTGCGCGGTCTGCCGCGGCTGTGACAAAAAAGACAAGAAATTTGCGCGTGACGCATCGGGCACAATCCGATTTGCATGGTGCACTTAATTTGGAGACAGAAAAAAACTAGAGACTCTGCCCACCAAGTGACATTTTACTGGTGTTGGATATTCTTCCCCTCTGCATTCCATTTCTACTGAAGTCGGAGCCCGAGATCATCCGGAATCGTATAATTAACCTTCTCAGCCCCCCCATCAACCTTCAGCTCTGTCAGTGTGACTCAAGCCCCTCTTTCCCTCTCGCTTCCTCTGTCTGAGTATGTTGCTGAGAGGTTTCGCCCTGGCCTGTCTGGCCGTCCCGTCCCAGACCTTCCAGCTGGGCCGGTCGGGTGTTCTCTCCAGTGAAGGAATGCCGAGAAGGTCCAGGATGTCGCGTCCTGTTCTCACAGAGCTGTTTCAGCAGACGGCTACTGCAGAGGAGACGGCAGAGAAGCAAACGAGGCGGGACGACATCAGAAACATCGCTATCATTGCGCACGTCGACCACGGCAAGACCACTCTTGTGGATGCAATGCTTAAGGAGGCCCATGTTTTCCGTGACGGTGCTGTGGTCAGTCTCCTTTTTGCCTCCAGTCACCTTTCGGGCGAGTCACATTCCGCCCATGCCACCTTACTTCAGTGTGTATGAATTCTCATGAAATGCGCCCGCTTGCCTTTCTATACAAGCATTGCAGGTTCAAGATAGAGTGATGGACAGCAACGACCAAGAGCGTGAGCGTGGAATTACCATTCTTGCAAAAAACACTGCCATCGACTTTGAGGGCACGAAAATCAACATTGTCGATACACCAGGGCACGCAGATTTTGGGGGAGAGGTGGAGAGAATCATGAATATGGTCGATGGTGTGCTGCTGGTCGTTGACGCAAATGAAGTCAGTCGGATCTGGATGGACTTGCTGTGGGGGGGGGGGTACATGGGGTCTAAGCAAACTTGTCTGTTCTGTTTGGCGGGACTGTGAAATTCGGATTTTTCGAGCTATTGACTGCATGGTGTTTTCTGCGGCAAAGTTGCTTCCTCAAAATCAGATTTCTCTTGCTGCAACACTTACATTGACTATGGTTGCTGTTGAACTAGATTACGCACGCACTCGTTTTTATCCTTTCTCTTGATCATGGCGTGGGTTTTTGAAATCTTCTCCCCCTTTTTGTCTCTTTTCTTCTTCTCTCGATTGATCCAACAGGGACCCAAACCCCAAACCCGATTCGTGCTGAAGAAAGCACTGGAGCTGGGCAACAAGGCAGTTGTCGTCATCAACAAAGTGGATCGACCCAATGCAAGACCCGAGTCAGTGACTTAGTCAGACAATGCTTGTTGCTTCCTTTTTTCAGATTGCAGTACGAAGTCTTTGCAAACAGGCAGACAGACAAGGAGCTCATTGTTCCATTTACCTTTTTGAGTCGTCACTGACTCACTGTTCTTACAAAGTAAACTCTGCCTAAGATCCTTTTGAACTCTTCTCGTCAACGTGTGGTCATCAGGATCCATTCGCCTTTTGCTCCTGAAATTGAGCCTGAATGATGAAGTTGTCTCCTTGTTCGTCTTTTCTGCCCTTGCTTTCCCTTCAACAACCTCCCCCCCTTCCATTTCTTCGACTTTCCACTCGTCAGTGAGGTGGTCGACAAGACTTTCGACCTGTTCTTGGAGTTGGGTGCCACCGACGATCAGGCAAACTTCGAGATTATCTACGCCTCCGGTCTCTTGGGTCAGTCTGGCAACGAGCCCGACCAGCTGGAGACCTCGATGACGCCTCTTTTCAAGAAGGTCCTCCAGCTCCCTGGACCTGTGATCACTGAGGGTGCACCTCTACAGATGATGATCACGAACATCGACTTCGACCAGTACAAAGGCAGACTTGCGATCGGCAGACTAGGGGCAGGAACTCTCGAGAAGGGAATGCAAGTCGGAGTCATGAGACCAGGAGAGGAACCCAGAAGAAGTCAGTAGTCAGCGATGCGCTGTAAACGAAAAGGAAAGGAAAAAAAAAGAAGCACATAGGCAAACAGAGCAGATTCACAAAGCACACAAGTGGTGCTGCGAAGAACACCTGAGTAAAAATGAGACTGGCGGGAAAAATTCTCATAGGTGTACAGACACACAAAGAGAAAGAAATGCGCCCAGTGTCTAACACTATACAAAAATATGGAGTCACGGTCATGCACACAGAAAACAGACCCATCAGGCCCACAGGATTGCCCGTGGTCACCAAGGAAAAGCAAAGAAAAGTAAAACAAAACATCCCTTTCTCTTCTGCAGACACGATCGGAGAGTTGTTTGTGTTCGACAATCTTGGAAAGAAGCCAGTCGACAAGGCTGTTCCTGGAGACGTCGTGTGCTTCTCTGGCCTGAAGGAGTTCACCATTGGAGACACCGTCGTTGACCTCAACAACCCCCGACCTCTCGAGCCCATCAAGGTCGAGGATCCCACGGTCAGTCTGTCAGTCAGTCAGGGTGTCTGTCTGCTTGTGTGTCTCTCCGTCTGCCTTGCTTACTTGCTAGTCTGTTCATTTTGCATGTGGTTGTTGATGGAATCCCTTATATCTGAGACGCAAGCAAGAAGGCAAAGGACGGATAGGGGGATGAAGGAGGGGACTCGTGGGGTGGGAGGATGTACAAGGGCAGTCAGAATGCCCAGAGTAATAGCGATGATCATTCAGGAACCTAACCTCCTTCAAAAGTATTTTCATCGGTGCTCTGGCAGCAAATGAGGACTGGGCTCTCCTCTGTCTATTTGCTCCCTTTCGTATCTACACGGGATGTCTATGCCTCTTTGGAGATCTTTCTGTCCGTTGAACTTTTCGACTTTCTTGTCTCTTCGCTTGCAGGTCCGTATGACGTTCAAGGTGAACACCTCCCCTCTTCTCGGGAAGGACCCCGACTCCAAGTTCCTGACCATCAACCAACTGAGAGATAGACTCGAGAAGGAGCTCGACAGGTGGGTGGGTGGGGTTTCCTCTCTCTTTGATGGGTGGATGCAAGAAAAGCAAAAGCGATGGAAAGCGGATATCCGCCCTGTCCTGCGCAAAGAGTGTTGGAAAACAACTTTAATGAGTGAGTGGGAGTTGTGAATTCCTTTCTTTCTTCCTTCTCTCGTTTCTTTCTTAGCACAGATCAACTTCACAACGTTCCGGCCTCGTCGTGCTTAGTGCTGTCTGAACATACATACCTTGCATGCCTCCATTCTGCTTTCCTCGGGGCGTGCAGAAATGTTGCCTTGAAGGTTGACTTCGACAGTGAGGGAGAGGGTTACATCGTCTCTGGGAGAGGCCAGATGCACTTGACGGTCCTTGTGGAGAACATGAGAAGAGAGGGATACGAACTGATGGTTGGACCCCCCAGTGTGATTGAGAAGAAGATTGACGGGGTCAAGTGTGAACCCTGGGAGGCTCTGGAAGTGACTGTCCCTGAGGAGCACATGGGAGCTGTGATTGAGGTCCTCTCTGCAAGGTCAGTTGGAAGTCTGAAGGGGCTTTTTGAATGCATGGACGGTCTCTCTTTCGCGTTGGGAGAGAAAGTCAATGAATGACTTGGGCTACATCCTCCCGGTGACTTTCGTGGAACGAAGTTCAATCCTCCCTCTGGTTTCGTCGGGATTTTTTTCCTGGCTTCTGTCCTCCCTTCTTTGCCTTCATTCACTTCTCCCCTTCCTCCGCTGTCCTCTACTCTGAAATCGCCCTCCCTCTTCTTCTTTGTCGGTTGATGTTATGAAGGGAACACCGATTCTTGAAGGTTGATCATCTCTGTGCGTTTATAGCTTCCATGCATGGATTGAAGTGTTAATTGGGTGAGAGAGAGACTGCAGAAAGGCCGAGATGTCCAACATGGAGACACTGAACGGACAGACGACACTGTTCTACTTGATCCCCACAAGAGCAACCATCGGATTGAGATCGCAGGTCTGTCTTCCCGTCTGTCTGTGTGCCTTCCCTGCGTCCTTTCTTTCTTTCTTTCTTTCTTTCTTTCTTCCTTTCTTCCTTTCTTCCTTTCTTCCTTTCTTCCTTTCTTCCTTTCTTCCTTCCTTCCTTTCTTCCTTCCTTCCTGCCTTCATTCATTCATTCATTCATTCATTCCTTTTTTTCTTTCTTCCTTGTTTTTTGTTTTCTTGTTCGGTGTCTGTCTGTCAGCCTCAGTTCGTGGCAGCCTCTGGTGCTCTCTCTCCCAGGTCGTTCTCTTGTCCTCCTGCTGTTTGCGTCTTCTTCCTTGCTCCTATCTTTTCTTTTCCCCAATTAGATGTTGTATCTTTTTCTTATTGTAAGCCCCCCCGTGACCTTTCTTCTTTCCTTCTCTTTTGCTCAGCTTCTCACGGCCTCCAAGGGATTCGCCGTGATCGACTCGACTTTCGACTCGTACAGACCCTCCGCAGGGGTGATCCAGCCGAGAGAGAGAGGAAGTCTGATCGCAACCGCAGACGGCACGTGCACGGGAGAGGGAGTCAAGAACGCGCAGGTGAAGGGGGAGGGGGGGGGGTTCGGGAAAAGCTGCCTACTCTCGTGGAAGCTTGCTTTCTTTTCTTTCTTTCTTTCTTGCTTGCTTGCTTGCTTGCTTTCTTTCTTTCTTCCTTCCTTTCTTTCTTTCTTTCGTTTGTCACACGGCTTTTGGTGATCTTTGGACCTTCCTCGTCATCTTCCTCTGACTCTCCATTTTCTCACTCTTGCTTCTGTTCCTTTTTCGTCTGTCTGCAGGAGCGTGGCGATATTTTTGTTTCCCCGGGTGACAAAATCTACCGAGGCATGATCGTCGGAATCAACAGCAGAAACGACGATCTGCGGGTGGGTGGGTTTGCTGCGTGATTTGGAGCTGGAAAGTCGGGGGAGGGGTGGAAACTTTGCGTGTATGATGAAAGGAAGAAAAGAAAAAGGGGCGGTAAGGTTTGGAGCTGACCAGGAAAGGAGACTAGCTGTCACTTTTCTCGACTCTCATTCTCTCTGTATCTCTCTGAGGTCATTTTTCTCTCTGCACAGATGGAAGCGAAGTTGACGGATAGTCCACGGGTGGCTCAGTTTTGTCAAATGGTTCTCCTTTTCTGTTTCACCTCCACTGCTTGCTTCGTACTGATTACTCAGGTGAACATCTGCAAGGAGAAGAGACTGACGAACATGCGCTCTGCAACGAAGGAGGCCTACGAGGGAATCGCAACGCCCCTCGAGCTCACCCTCGACAGCGCCGTGGAGTATATCGATGTGGGTTGGTGAGCCTCTAGCTGTCTCTCTCCTTCATTCATTCAATTCCTCTCTGTCTTTCTGCCTGTCTGCCGTTGTTTGTTTGTGACTTTTTCTTGTTGCATGGATTGATCATGTTGGGGGTAATGGTTGGACCACCAGAGATCAGTACGTGCGCATGTTCCTTCCCTGTATGGCCCAGGTGGTTGGGTGCACCTGGGCGCGGTTCTTTCGATCCAAGGGTTCTGTTCTGCTCTTTTTTTGTTTTCTCTTCTCGGTAACAGCCCCGTTTTATCCTGTTTGCCTTTCTCTGCTCTGCTTCTTGTGGTCAATGACCGGCAAATGAATTGACGGTGTGCCGACTGACTGAACAATCGGTTGACCGGGTGGATGGATGACCAAAGTCCCCTTTTGATTCATTGATTGGCTGACTGATTCTTTGATGTATGAATGAATGGCTGCAGCCCGATGAGATCTTGGAGGTGACGCCCAACAGCATCCGCATGCTCAAGAAGAACAGAGAGTCCAAGGGCCGAGGAATGTAAATAAATTAAGTAGACGAATGAATCGACCGATGGGCTGAGGATGGATGGATAGATGATGGATTGCATGAGTGAGGACCCGTACTATGATTGAGTGAGTGAGTGCGTGAGAGAGTGTTGTTTGGATTCGATTGGATTGATGCTTTGGGCTCCCTTTTTGGAATGATGTGCTTGGAAGGCTCACTTTGACTTTTTGGAGAGACCCGTCCTAATAATTAACGAATTAAAACCTGGAAGGGATGAATGAAACAGTCTGGAAGGCAAACGCGAGGGGTCGATGGAGGGAGGCAGCCGAGTCCCCTCCTCCCTCCTGCCCCTTCGTAGTAGTGGGCAGAATGAAGGACTTGGGGTGGGGAAGAAGGGGAAGGACATTTTGAGCGAGAAAGAAGAAAAATTCACTCTTGTCGGTTGGACCGGCTCTTTTGCACACGAACGAAAGAACATGGATCGAGAAGGAAGCAGGCTTTCCTTCTTCATGTTCCCTGTGGGTGAGGGGGTTGAGGGATCGGTGCGTTTTCGTTTCCAATTTCATCAGTCCGTTCTTTTTCTTTTTTCGATGTGTTTTGCCGCAGTGCAGTGGACCTAGGTCGGTGGTCTGTCTCATTTAATTGTGGTGCCTAGTAATGTCATGAGATTCTTCTCCATCTGGTGACTCATTGAGGGACTACAAAGACTGCTTGAAAGAGGAAAATTCGTCTGCTGGCTTGAACCTCCTCCTTCTCCCTGCCTGCTCTCCCTTTCTCCTCCCCCCCCCTCTCAAACAATGAAAACAAGAAGAGAAGAGAAAAGTAAGTACAAAAGGCCTGTCAGAGAGAGAGAGATGAGATGCATGGAGGGAAACACGAGGGGGGAAGGCGTGCAAAGCCGCATGCTCCCCCTCCATTCTGACTCTTCCTT
Source organism: Chromera velia (assembly GCA_018398765.1). NCBI lineage: Eukaryota > Chromeraceae > Chromera > Chromera velia. The sequence continues at coordinate 73,852 of JAHBMJ010001106.1, read as the reverse complement.
TGAGACGATGGCATCAATCGATCCAAAACGTTCAATGTGGAACTCTCTGAAATGGATGTGTGGACTCTTTGCTTTTCTCTTAGTTCTTTGCTTTTTCTGTTTTGGAGCCTGCTCAGCTTGGAAGGTGCTGAAAGGATTTCTAGACGAGACTCTCGCGTTACCTGTCTCGTCTGACAAGCCTTTTGAGGCCGGTTTATCCTCTCTGCGTGGAGAGCCGGTACCTCAACTCTTCTTTAGTAACCTCATTGAATTCTTCCTTTCGTTTCCATCTAAGTTGCTGTCAGACTTGCTGATGGATGCCTGAAGGTGATCGATCAGGATGTTAGCTCGGTCTGACAGCCTTTTATTGATTGATTGATTAATTGATGCCCTTGTCGGGTGCTCGTGTAGTCACTGCCTTCCATCTTTCCTTCCTTCTTCCTGGCTGTTCTCACCGCTCTGTTATGAAGGGAAATACCACACTGTTGCGGCGTCTGTCTCGCAGAGACGTCGCACACGTTTGTCGCATACGGTTGTCGTGCAGAGAAGGTTTGTTTGGTCCGCTGTCAAAATTACAGTCCAATTCTCCGATGGGCAGGCAGTCTTCCATTGAGCGGCATGCCTAGCGGCATGCACTTTCTGTCTTCCGTGAAGTCAGGTCTGCTGGGAACTCCGATCCCCCTGCTTGCAGGCCGCAAACGAAAAAGCGAGTGCCCTAGCGAAAACTTTTGTAGTTTCATGTGGAACTGCACAATTCATTGTTGTGTAATTCGCTAAAAAAAAGTATCTACTGCATTTACACTGTGTAGTATTGTGTTAAAGCTGACTTAACTTGGTTCTTATATTTTTTTCATTAATTAAAAGCGCTAATAAAAATGAAATTGTAAGATCGTAGAGTATATGTCCTTAGAATTCCTTAGACGCATTTAGACAGATATAGTTTTTATTGATAACTTGCATATATATACGCAATTAGTTAATTCAGTTAATTATGTGGTACTAAGTCTTGCATATTTCAATATATAGTTCAAAACTATATTAACTGATGTAGTGGAAACGGATTGATCATCCCATATAATCTCACGTTCTGATTTAATTTTCCAGCGTTTTTCATAGCTTTTCAGCCAACTTAAACTGCATAAGCTGCCGCTCTTAATTAATTGAGGCGATCTCACTTATACACAGAATTGCACGCTAATGTATATGCACAGAATGAGTCACTCTTCTTATTTTTTCTTCAGTATGCCTTTGTTGAAGGCAGACGGTCATGAATGCTCCAGGAGAAGAGTCTTCCCCTCTTCTTCTTTTTCTTCTTTTCCGCTTGCTTCTGCTCCTGTCCCTGAAGACTCTGATCTGGCGGCGCTCTTTGAGGAGCTTTTTAAGGACTCGGAAGCCAACACATCTACAGTGTTCTCTTCTTCTTTCTCTTCTTCTTCTTCTTCTTCCTCCTCCTCCTCTTCTTCTTCTTCCTCTTCTGCTACTGCTGTTGCTCCTGTTCCTTCCTCTCTTTCATTTTCTTGCTCTTCTTCTTCCTCTCGCCCATCTGCGACCTCTTCGATCCCTGCTTGGCTCTTTCAACCATCCCGTCCCTCTCTTCCCCCACTATGCGCACCCTTTTCTACTCAGTCCCCCTTCTCCCCTTTGTATGACATAAAATCGGGGGGCAGGGTAGCAGGAGAAAGAAAGCTTACCGTCACGGTGAAAACAGTGAACGTTGGAGGGTTGCTGTCTCATATAAAGAACAAGTCTCTTGATCGATAATTAGCTGCTTGTGATGCTGACATCGTAGTGTTAATGGAAACGAAATGCCCCACTATGCTGCCTTCTCTCTATGTACGTGCAGACACAAACATACACAGGAAGGAATTTCAGTCACATGGAGTGGCCAAGAAGAAAAATTAAGCAAGAAGGTTCAAGAAAGAAGGCCACGTCGGTCGGGGATCCATGTAGACTCAGAACCTAGCCGATTTATCTGGATTAACTTCGGGATCAGTGCAAATATAGCACATTGGACGCTTATTAAAGTGTTTTTAAGGGTTGATATATGGTTAGGAACTCGTTAGAAACAATTTTGAAAGTGGTTGTTTAAGGTCATTTTGGGGTCCCTGACCCCCCTCACTTCGGGACCAGTACAAAAAATTTCAGACAAATCGGCTAAGGTCTGAGTCCACGCGGAAGCACATACAGGTCCATTACAGGAGGGGTATGCATCCTAGCTAGGAGCTCACTGATGAATGAACTGCAGCCAGAGTGGGAGCTCGTGAGCCAAAACTTGGTCCGTCTGTCGGTAAAAGCATCTTTCTTTTCAAAAAAGCGGGAGGCAGTCAAGAGAGTTCTGCATGTTTTTTGTGTTTATTTTCTGCCTAAGAGGTCAGAACTGAGACAGAAGGATAGAGAGTTCTGAGATAAAAAAAGGGAGGAGGTGATAGACGCGTTATGTCAAGTGCCTTTGGAGGACCTGCGCATTCTTGTTGGTGACATGAATAGAAAGTTGGGCACACAAATGCCGGAAGGTCTGACGTGGGAGAGGACTATCTGCTTGCCTGACAAAAACAGGGAAGAGAATGAAATAGACACGTGCATGCCTTTTCGTGTCTCAGCCTGCAGCCATGGCAACCTTCCAGACGAGTAGAGTAGGTGGCTAATTCGTTTGTGTGAATGCTCTAACTTAATTCCTCTCCACGGCTTGTCCTTATAGTGTAAGAGGCTGGGTGTTGACGTCTCTTTTCCGGGCCTGTACACCTTTTTTAAAGTAGGAGAAGAAACAACTGCCATCAATCACTTTTTTGCATATCCTTTTCTTTTGAGAGCTTAGTCCTCTGCCACTTCAGGCCTGTAAGCTGATTTTGCCCTACAGCACGTTGTTCTTTCTTTTTCTTTCTTTTTTGATTCATCTGCTCTTCTTATGCCCTCGGATCCTGTATATGCCCCCATGAACGAAAAGAATTTCTCTTTTCTCCCTCCTCTCCTCACTCTAGGGTATTTCACTAAAAAAAAAAAAATAAAAATTAATTTTATACCCCCCCCTTCAAGTATGTAAAACACTCTAGACATCTAAAAGTATGCTCAATGCGGTTCTTTATCTAAAAGAACCTTCATGAACTTAAAAAAAGACTTGTAACATCATGATTTATGATGGTTATTTAAGGTTTTTATTATGTTGCCACTTAGGGTTCTAAGAGTAATAAAAACATCGTTATGTAACCTAACACTTAATCTACCTAAACCTTATGTAACCTGGTATAACCTACTTTAAATCACTTCATTAATACCAGCTGATATGATTTTAAAACCATATGACTCAACTCTCCTTCAGCTTTCATCCTTTTCATCACTTTCACGCTTAATCATATCATTAAACTGACTGTCTGCACGAGCAAGCTCATCGTTATTCACCGTTACCCCCCCCCAACCAAAACTGCCGAATGCAACCAGAAAAAAACAGCAGAAAGGGGTGTGTTATCAGTTCTCAGCGTTAACGTGCAACGGAATAAAAGTGGTTTAAACTCTGTTGTGTTATCTGAAGAAGAAATTTGTTCATATAAAATGATACAAGCGGAAAATTCGGCATTCTCTTCAACAAAGGCAATCCAAGATACCCCCAAACTTCTTCCTTTTTTTGTTGTTGGGTGCACATCAGATGGATCAATTAAGTCTAAAACTTTGCTGACAAACCACTCTTCCGTACTGCTGTTACTGCTTTCCCACCTGCAAGTAACAACGTCCCCTACCCCAACAGAATAGTCCCCAGTGAGTGCAGCAGAGGGACGTAGGGGAGCGAAGGAGGAGAGCTCGGGCTCTGTGGCTACAAGCGAGACAGCAAAAGGCTAAGTAGAGAAGACATGAGGGAGGAAAGCTAAGAAAAAGGCTTTCTCAAATAGCCACAGCGCCTTTCTGCTTTCGATCTTTTATTGCCATCACACTCTTTTCTCTGTTGTCCCTGATTCTATTTGTCTGTCAGCTTGAATGCTCCATTGCAAATTTATCAAAATTTGACAATGTTTTTCCCGTGTGCATGACTGCCTAGCTTGCCGAGACGAGGTGTCTCAATAACAGTTTTAAAGAGTCAAATCATCAGTTTTAAGTTTATTTTGAACAGTTTGAGGCTGGTTTATATTATGTTAATACTGGTATTGGCAGGTTCAAGCAGGTTTCAAAAGATGACAACGTTAAAATGAAGGTTTTATAACTTTCCTGGCTTGTTCGACTTGGGGGTAAAGGAACTACGTGAGAGAGGCCAAGATGTTCCCCCTATCTCGCCTCCTCCTAACCCATCACCCTCTCCCCCAGAACCACCTCCCCTTCAGAATGCTCCTCCCCCCTCCTTTCTTAGCAAGGCCTCTTACCTTGAACAATTGGAACAGTTGGGTCTTTCCTGGGAAGAAAGACTGACAGACAGTAAGATGGGTGCAGTAGAAGAGAGAAAAAGGGCATCCAAGAAGAGACGACAGAAAAAGCAGAGCAGCTGTCAAGTATGGTGGGACCCACAATGCCACTTGATGCAGTTGAAGGTGAAGGAGGCAGAAGAAAAGGCAAGACATGTCCCGAACCCTTCCTATCCTAGCTTTACAAAAAGAATGTGTCAAGCTGAGAAGGGAAAGAGCTTGACTGTTTGCAGCAAAAAGGAGTAAACTTAAGCAACAGACAGCAGAGAGGCTGGCTAGTGAAGCAGCTCTTGACCCTTCAAGAGTTTGGTAATAGAACAGGAAAATCAAAACACAAGGGGGAGGAGATAATAAGCCCACTGCATCTTCCTTCATTCAGTTCTGGGCAGAGGCCTTCGACGGTCCTGGTCTTCTGCCTGCACCTGGTCTGGCCTTCTCCCCCCCTTCTCAGCCCGCCTTCTCTATACAGATGATTGAGGAAACACTAAAAGGAATTGACCCAAAGAAGGCAGTGGGATTAGATGCAGTTATAATGGCCCTTATTATCTTTTGTTGTGTTTTGGTTTTTCTCCTCTCTCCCGTTTGCTGCTCTTTATCTTTTTCAATTTGTTTCACCTTTTTTCTTTTTGGCCTATACACTGGAATGTATTGCGCATTGCCGCCGTCTCCAAGGGCCCGCCGAGTCTGGACTGTAACAAATGGCATCCGATCCATATTATAGGGCTTCCGGGTAAGATTTTTACGTTATTAATGGACTTACAGATCACGAAAGAGGTGAAAATTAACCAAAAACAGCTCGGTTTCAGGTAGGGGGTGGGGACAAGGGAGGCCTTTGCTACTCTGTCTTTGTTAATTCTCAGCTCTAAGAAGATTCTAAAGAAGAGTCCTCTGATTGCCGCGTTTGTCAATTTCAGTAGGGTGTTTGACACTGTGTTTCGGGTCAAGATGTTAGAAAGGCTCAGGGAGGAGGGAGTAAGCCAAGCCGATGTTTGGATAATCCATTCTATGTATAGTCAGGTGAAGGCTCGGGTAGATGGGGCAACTGAATACTTCCCAGAAGGTAGAGGTGTGAAACAAGGCGACCTTTTTTCTCTTCTCCTCTTTTTTCTTTTCATTAACAATCTGCATTAGTTTGTCAGCTCATGTCAGCTCCGATAATAAAAACATGTATCAAAGTTCGGCTGGAGGTGCAGATAAAGAGACTCTTGTCAGACTGTCCAACGTTTTAATCGAAAGTATCAAGTACGCTGATAACCTTATATTGTTTGCTCACAGTGCTTCAGACTTGCAGAAACGCCTATCCCGTCTTGAAGACTATTGTAAGGAGTACGGTCTGAAGGTGAATTTAAAAAAGATAAAAGTGATACGCCTCTCCTCCCCCCACCCCAACCTTATGCCCCAGACCCCTTTTCTTTATGAAGGCAGACCAGTGGAAGCGGTGAGTAAATATAAGTATTTGGGCAACTGGGTTTTTGAGAGGGGTGACCTTAATAAGACAGTCAAAGCCCGCATTGAGGGGGCTGTGTTTGGCATACGGTAACTCTCTCATCTCTAGGTTTTATTCTTTAGGTTTTATTTCTCCCTTTTCTAAAATTACTTTGTTCAAGGCCTTCTGGCTGCCAGTCACGTTGTATGGACTGGAAACGATCCAGCTGAGGAAAGCAGATATTACCTGCCTCGATGTTTTACAGTTACGTTTTATTCGATATTGTTTTGGTCTCTCTCACCACTCTTTTGTTTCGCTTTCTCTTCTCTCTCTCTCTCTCTCTCTTAAGCCATTCAGTTCTCTACTTGGTAAGTTGATTGGGAGCTTCGTTCAATGCATCAAATCGATCGATCGTGCTCTACTCCGGGCAGTGTGGAATGAGTGCTTGGCTCGTTTATATGAACCCTTTATTAAGACAGTGAAATGGCTGGCTGTTCCTTTGGACTGCTCCCTTTTATGGCCTCCTTTACGAAGCTCGGTGGGGAACAAGTTTAAAAAAAAAGGCAACTTTGAAAGACAAAAGGGAAAGGATGGCAAAAAAGATCGTGGAGGGTGCCTGGCTATCCGATTAGTTAAAAGAAGACAATAGAAACGTTAGAGACAGAGATGGAATTTTCCTCCGCCTTGCGAATCTCTCTCCTTTTCAATATAAGAACCCAACCAGACAGCGTTTGGCCATACATCTTCTGAATGAAAGAAAATAGTGATCAAAAAGCGAAATGATAGAGTGCAGTGTTGAACCTCTCCCTAAGAGTCTGTTGCAGTCCTCCGTAAACTTTTGTATACTTTTCAGGGCTTTCACGGGGGGGGACATCGATAAAACTCAACCAGAACGACTTTGTAACAGATGTTTGTCCTAGTTTGTCCCCCTCGCGTGTGATTAAGGATGAGATTCATATTCTGATGGAATATAAAGACTCCGAAAGGGAGTGGAGCAGGCTGAAAGAACTGTACGAAATTATAAAACAGAGAGCGCCTATTGACATAGGAAAAAAAATCGCACAAAGCGTTGTGGGTACAATAAGGAGAGACACTTCAGATAATGAGAAGAAAATGAAGGAGATGGTATTACTGTTGTGCACAATCCTGTCTAGAAGCGGCTCTAAAACACTAGCTGACTGACAGTGTTTGAAAAAGGTTCATTGTGTCGATCAGACAAGTTGAGTAGAGTCGTTTCGATTGGCATACAGGCTTCCTCCCACCCCTCCCCCCCCATGAATGTGTGCTCTGGATTATCCTTAAAGCCTTGTTAGTGGCTTGAGATTTGGTGTCGTTGAATCTAGAATTTAACCCTGAATCATCATTATCATCATCATCAGTATACTTCCATAATTGAATTAAACCCCAATTCTCCCTTTTAAAAATAGAGTAATCGGTAGTAATCGGTAATATCAATGTCTCCAACATGATTTCAGCAAAGTATATGCAGTAAAGCTAAGCAGCCTAAAGCAGTCTAAACTATATCCTGAGTTAAACCCCCTGAGCCCATGTAATTGAAGCCCCGATTAGCCCCGATTTTTTTTTTTTTTAAACATTTTGAATTATAGTTTGCCCCGATCAAATATGAATAACTTTGATCGAGTCTTCGAGCTGTTACATGCACTTCGAACGTACCTTTAGAAAATGAGATGATTGAGGTTTTTGTTATGCATGCCGCGTCCCCGTGTATGAGGGGCGGATCTAGCCTAGTCTGTCAAAAGGTTCCGGTTCGTCCCGTCTGTTCTGAATCTAGGAACACTGGAAAATGAGATAGTTGCACAGAAGTTTTGGCCCGCGCGGGTGACCGGCCATGCAGACGATGGGCCGCGGTCGTGGCGCGCGCGGCGTGGCTCGCTGAGCGCGCTGAGAATTGTAAGGTCAGCTAGGCTGCCAGGTCTCGAATTCAAGTGTGTCGAACTGTCTTGTCAAATTGCGGTCTTCCTCTTCAATGCCGATTGCAGAGCGACGACAGTATCAAAGGTTGAAAGTGAGCAGAGTGAACGACCCGGAAGACCCGCCAAGGTGCGTTCCTGCGGTCACTGAGTGGTTCTCCGAGTCGTCTGAACAAAGTCCGACTGGCCAGGTGAGGCACGGAGACGGTGTCTCCTTTCTCGTTTGATTATCTTCTTCCCTCTTTCGTTCGTTGATTTCTTCTGTTCTTCTTAATCTCAATTGGAAGAGAGTACAAGAATGCTGGGAACTTCACCAAGGGACTTCCCTTCCTCTCAGAGGAGGTACGAACTGCTGTACAGCTTCCGTGCGGCCGAGGCTGTGAAGACTGCGTACTCACTCCTCGACTGGAAGCTGGTCTTGGGGGTGTCACTGCCGATGTTCTTCACTCTGGCAGTCAACTTTTCATCCCAGTTTATGCTGTTGCATGCCGTCGCGAACCAGCCAACCCAGGATTCGGTTTCAGACGGGAGCGCCCAGGGGCCTAAACCCAGACCTGATAACTTGCCGGGGGCTGTAATGCACGCCTCTTTCATCATGCTCTTTGGGCAGCTGGGAACGATTTTCTTCACTTCCTTCGTGTACGTTGGCCTCTACCGGTACATATCTGAGAAGCAGGAGAATGGGTTCGGACAAACACCCAGTCTGTCGAGGGTCTTCTCGGGCTGTAGTCCGTGTCAGACTTTCTGGAAGGCTGTGGGTCTTTGCTTTTCCATGGGGGGAATCGCTATTTTGAGCATTCTGGCGACCTTCTCTGTGGCAGGCTCCTTTCTCTTACTGGGGAAGGGTGTCTTTGCCATGGTGTGCGTTTGTGCATACCTGTTCCTGGCGTTTGTGTTCTTTCCTTTACTCTCGTTCGCCGCTTCCCTGGCCATCGCTCTGTTGGTCAAGGAGAGATGTCGGGGTGTGTGCGAGGCCATCGGTGTTGCCTTCAAGGTTGTCAGCCATAACTTCAGCAAGGTATACTGCTTTGTGCTGAGCTACATGGTGCTCTTCATGCTGGCAGGCCTGGTGGTGGGCATTCTTTCCGGAATCGTTGTCGGTGTTGTTTCCGCATTTTTTGCCGGTGGACACTCGATCTTGCCCGTTCTTGTCGCAATTGCCTGTGAGATCTTGGCACTGTTTTTGCTTATCCCTGTGTGCGTGGTCACGATGATGGTGGCTGCCCTGGCAGTGACTGCTGAGTTAGAGTCACTCGATCTTCCCCCTAATCCTCTCTCGGGCGGCAGTGCGAGGAGCAACGAAGGGGTGCGCATGGTGGCGATGCAGTCACAGTCGGCTGGTGATGCTGCCGCTGTGTCTGTTGCGGCACACCCTCAGACGGCTGGACCCTACTCTGCAGAGTACACATTCCGTGATGGCCCGCAGGTGCCGCTTGTGGAGGGAGCATCTAGGGGTCAAACAGAGGAGGGGAGGAGACAGGGGGGGTATGAGATTCCTGTGTAGAAGGTAAAAGAAAGGCACATGCATGCATGCATGGGGTGGTGGGAGGGGAAGTTGAATCTTTCTCTGCTCTTCTCTCCATCGGTTTGGGTTCTTCGGTGTTAGGCAGCAGTGGGTGTGATTCTGTTTCAATTGGTTTTCTATTCGCGTGTCGTTTCTCGAGTTTCATTGCGTTGGCATATGGGATGGCGAATGCGCGCAGGTGCGTGGATATTAGTTTGGTGGGGGGTAGAAGAGTGATGAGACCCTCAGTACATGTGTGTGTTGTGTGCATGGTCAAAGCATTGGTATTTGCGCGTCCTTGCGGTCAAGGCATCGGTGTTCGGGTGCATGTCTACAAAGCGGCAGTATTTTCAGGAGGTGTTTCCACTCATGGTTTGGTTGTTCTTGAAGAGATACGAAACTGAGTGCGAAATCGGGGCGGGTGGCCTTCCTCTGGAGCACGCGAGTCTGCCGTGCACAAAGTAATGATGATTAAATGAAAAAGGCTTGCTGACGTTTTTAGAGCAAAATCTGAGCTCTATGCATGGTCAGTGAGACCCACAAATTGGGCCACAATCGGTGTGACATGGTGTCATTAAGTTTGCGATACTCGATCAGTTTGTTTGCGCAATCTTGCCATCGGAGAGTTGCTGAGCCTGAATTCTAGCCTTAAGTCTGTTTCAAATTCTAGCTGTGTTTCATTGGTATTCTCAGGCTTGACGTCATTTACATGTTGTGAAACGAATTTTAATATGAATTCAATTGAATTGATTCAATTGAATAAAACTAAGGTCTTAAAGAGGGAAAAAAGAAGACTTGTCAATGAAAAGCAGTGTTTAATTTTAAACAACTAGATTTTAAAAGTATCGAATAGGCCACTGATGATGATGATGATTGAGGGTTAAATCTAGTGACCATGTTTGATTTGATTTGATTTGATTTGATTTGAGGTAGGGCTTAAGCTCAAATTAAATATCCAGTTAGGGAGGACCTAGTGTTTAAAGATCTATCAAATACGATCAAATATTTGATCAATATGACTTTCAACCTCAAATATGAAGGTCCTGAAAAAACTTTTGCAAGTACCGATCCGTCACGCATGCTGATTCAAATGAAAAAACCTAAATCTTGATGGTTTGCTGCCCACGCGCAGTCGTGTGGTGTTGCAGCAAGCCCTTTATGTTGCAGCCTTTCTGGATCTCCGTTCAAACCTTCTTGCATTTTCCCCCTCCGAACAGGCTGCGCGAGGTGAGAGAGAGGTGCAGAGCATGTTTGAACAGTTTTATTTGCGAGGGTTGGTGGAGGCATAGGGAGGGGTTTTCAGAGACAAAAGTGAGGTGGGTGGGTCTGGAGGTCCCCAGGGTGAAACCCTTGAGGATTTTTTTGGTGACGAGATGCATTCGCCAGCTGAACTCGGTCTGACAGACACCCAGTCAGCAGACGTCCAGCCAGGCACGGTCCAAGGAGCTGAACTTACCAACTCTGGATGCTTAGCTGCCCAGAAACAGGACGGTTCCAACACCAACAGCAATAGCAAACGTGTGCGCGGTTCTCCGTCTCACCCCGTTATCATCTCTCCGCAACCGAATAGAAGCCCACGAGCACCCACTCCTGGAAAGCCGAAAAGCTAGAGAAAAAGCTCTCAGCAGCTCCCACCACCGATCGATTCGATTCATATTGAAGAAAGTGATCATGAAGAAGAGGAAAAGGAAGTGCCATAAAGCTGAGTGATTGTCACCTCAATTTTGGTACGTGCTCTAACTTTATCGTATCAACAAAAAGTCATATACAATTTCAAATCTATCAATTTTATGTTCTTAATCTCTATTAGTACTAGAGTGAGTCCCAGTGACTAGTGTATATACACTGCCACACAGGCATATTTTTTTTACGGAACTGATAAGTTATAATTTTATATATATTTTTTTAAATTTTTGAACACACATCAGAAATGTTCTGATAACTATTGTCATGAGAAAAATGATTAGAGTGACAGTAAGTCAGTGACTCAGTGAGGAACCCTAAGAGGTTAACCTCAAATCTTACCTCAAATATCAAATATTTGAGGTTGAAGCTTAAATCAAATCAAATCAAATATAATCAAATCAAACATGGTTACTAGTTAAATCTTAGATTTAGCGACGCCAAATCCCAAGCTACTAGCAAGGCTTTGAGGACAGCCCAGAGTACACATTCATAGGGGGGGGGGATGAGAAAGCCTGCATGCCAATCGAATCGATTCACCTCAACTTGCCTTATCGACAGAATGGACCTTCTTGAGACAGTCGGCTATAGCTTTGGAACCGCTTCTAGGCAGGATTGTGCACAACAGCAACAGCTGTAATACCATATCCTTCATATATATTTCTTCTCATTATCAGAAGTGCCCCTCCCGGTTGCACTTACAATGCGTTGTGCGATCTGTATTCTTATGTCAATAAGCGTTTTCTGCTTTACAATTTCGTACAGTTTTTTCAGCCTATTCCGTTCCCTTTCTGTATCTTTACATTCCGTCAGGACATGAACCTCATCTTTGATCATACGCGAAGGGGACAAACATTTTATCGCACAGCTGTTCCGGTTAGGTTCTGTCTATGTTCCCCCCCGTGAGAGCCCTGAAAAGCGTACGGAAGCCTACGGAGGACTGCAACAGACTTTTTGGCAGAGGTTCAACACTGCACTCTATCATTTCACTTCTCGGGCGCCATTTCCTTTCACTCAGAAGGTGCATGGCCAAACGCTGTCTGGTCGGATTCTCTGATTGGAAAGGGGAGAGATTCGCAAGGCGGGGGAAAATTCCGTCTCTGTCTCTAACGTTTCTAGTTTCTTCTTTCAACCAGTCGGACAGCCAGGCACCCTCTACGATCTTTTTTGCCGCCCTTTTCCTTCTGTCCTTGCCCTTTCTTTTAAACTTGTCCCCCACCGTGCTTGGCAATAGAGGCCATAAAAGAGAGCAATCTAATAGAACGGCCAGCCATTTTACTGTTCACACGAGTCAGCCAAGCACTCATTCCACACTGCCCAGGGTAGAGCACGGTTAATCGATTCGATGCATTGGATGAAGCGCCCAATCAACTTACGAAGTAGAGAACTGAATGGCTCGAGAGAGAGAGAGAGAGAAGGGAAGGCGAAACAAAGGAGTGATGGGAGAGACCAAAACAACACTGAACAAAAAGTAACTGTAATGCATCGAGGCAGGCAACATCTGTCTTTCTCAGCGGGATCATTTCCAGTCCATACAATGCGACTGGCAGCCAGAGAGCCTTGAACAAAGTAATTTCAGAAAAGGGAGAAACAAAGCCCAGAGAAGAGAGAGTACCTAGAGAGAGTACCAAACATAGCCCCTAATGCCTTCTCTGCCGCCTTAATGCAGGCTTTGACTGTCTTGCTAAGGTCCCTGCCCTCAAAAACCCAGTTACCTAAATACTTATATTTACTCACCGCTTCCACTGGTCTGCTTTCATAAAGAAAAGGGGTCCGGGGCACTAGGTCGGGGTGGGGAGAGGGGAGATACACAACTTTTGTCTTTTTTAAATTCACCTTCAGACCGTGCTCCTTACAATAGTCTTCGAGGCGAGACAGGCGTTTCTGCAAGTCTGAAGCACTGTGAGCAAACAGAATGCGGTCATCAGCATATCCGATGCTTTCGATTAAAACGTCAGATAGTCTGACAGGAGTCTCTCTATCAGTACCCCCAGCCGAGCTTTGATTCCTGTTTTTATTATCGGAGGTGACAGACTTATGCAGATTGTTGATGAAAAGAAGAAAGAGGAGAGGAGAGAGAGGATCACCTTGTTTTACTCCTCCGCCTTCTGGAAAGCATTTTGTTTAGTAGTCCCAAGATGGAACAATCATCTAGTAGAACATTTTTAAATTAATTGATGCATAATCTTTTTTAAAAAAATTAAACTGAATTAGGTTATATTCTATACTATTGCTAGCTCCCAATTAAATCAAACTCATTATTTTATAGTAACCCTCATAGTCACAATATGTTTATAAAGTTAAATTTAGGTGAATTATATCACTTATGTAATGTAACGGCTAGCTAAATGTATGCAGATGGGACTTATTGACGGGGAAACCCCAGAGACGTACATAGATCTAAACTTAGGCTCTGCACTTCATAAATAAAAAAAAAAGAAAACAAAAAAAGTTTCTAATCTTTTATTTTTTTTTTTATTAACTGAAAAGTATATGGTTTTCAATGCAACATCCCGTACAACACTCTTGCAACACTTGAACAACAGTTGTTTGCCTATTAAATGCTATGATAAATAAAAAAAAATCCATTAAAAAAAAACTTTTTCTCTTCTTTTGTTTTTTTTTTTATGTAGTGCGGAGCCTAGATGTAAACTTAGTCAGACCTAGAGTCAGACGGCAGGTCTGTCTGAGCCACAGTCTAGCTAAACGTTCGTTGCTATTAATTCTTTCAGTCAATCTGTTTCTGTCAGTCTGATTCAACATTTTTATATGCAACAGAAATATAACTGTTGATTCATGTACATGACTGAATGATATGCAACGACTAGCAATGACATATATGCTTACTTTAATCACAACCCCAGAAAGACATGTGTACAGACGTAGGCCGGCTCAATCATATTCAATATACTAGAGTATATTAGAGTCGACTCAGTCGATGTACCCAGGTGGGGTGTTTGCTTATGCTCATACTTAGTCTAGCTTCGGGTTACTTCGGGTAGCTCACACCACGACCGACATACATACCATAAGTAGTCACAAGTTATACACAAGTGGACTCACAATTCATGCGCATACATGCCCGGCCAGATCCTAGCAGTTACTGTACTTACCAAAAGTAAAAAAGTTTGAAAAGAAGTATCTGTTTTCAGCCAATTGTTAGAAATCAATTCATAAATTCAACGGACACTGCATAATACTGTATGCATTCACTTATTGAATTAACGCTATACTCTGTTACAGACTCTTTTTAGCATACATTTACTCGCACGGACCAAGTGCATGGGTTTATAATTTATAGTTTGGTTGGGGTAATTAATAATTGTTGGGGTGCGCCTGTGCGCCGGGTACATGAAACATGGCTACTGGCGGTTGGCCAGCCCTCCCACTACCAAGTATGCATTGGGTGGGGGGTACATTTCTCTACACGCACCCATGCAACGTCTAGTGCAACGTACTATTAATTTCGTAACCTCCGCGCGCAAAGCGCGCGCACTCACTTAATTGTATGCATGTCAATATTTTTTTACTGCGTGCATGATACGTACAGATCGAGATCGTCCATTTTTGCATGATTCTGCATGATCCATGCAAGAATATATACAAGCCTACACATACACACTGTTGCACCATGTTGTACAGGTCGATTCTTCTCTCAAGAGTGACGAAAAGCCGTTTGCAAGGGGTAAGACAGTAACCTTGTCCGCTGTCGGCAGCCACACAGAGCAGATCGAAGGGTTCTGGAGGTTGAGACCTATATATTGAAACGAAACACCAGCTGGCATCAGAACGCTGTTGGACAACACCTCGAGGTTCTGTCTCTGCAATCCTCTGTGACGAGCAATGCAGAGGCAGAGAAACACATGTGATTCCCCTGCGTGTGCAAGAGACGGGACAAGCTAGGGGACGAAGGACAAAAACAACAGGGACGGCTACGATAAATCTCGGCAGTGCGAAGGAACAGGCATATCGACTGACTTTGAAGGTCTTCTCCAACCTATACGAGGTGCTCCTCGATCCTCAAACCCGACTCCTCTGAGGACGACGCCAGAAAAATGTTCAAAGAGGTGAGTGGGGGGTTTTGAAATGCGCTAAAAGGCATCCATGCAGAAGAAGCAGATGAATTTGCTCCGTATAGGCGCTTCTCAAAAAGAAACATTTCGAGCGCGCTCTGTTCTTTTCTTATCAGTGTCCACGGAAAGTCTGAAAGAAAAAAAGCGCCAAACAAAGACAACGAACAAAGATTTCACTTCTTCTACCTGTCGCCTCACCGAGCTCTTCATTCGTCTAGACGAAAGCCCGGCAGAAAAACTCTCCGCCAGACGGAACATGGACGTAGCACCAGGAGCGATGGGTGTCAGTGACACGCGCATGAGCGCGATCGAGGGACGGCCCTGAGAAATTGGAAGTCTCAGTCGGTCGGTTGGTTGGTTGAACCAGGTGTTCATTTGGAGGTGGGGAGGTGCAGTGATGGGTTTTGATTGAGCATTTAATTGTCTTTGAAATTGACTCCTCGAGGTCGTTGTAGACTGACCGACCTATCGATAGACTGAATGAGGAAAGAGGAAAGAGGTAGGAAAGAAGCGAACTTCAAGGATTGAGGGGGGGGCAATTTGAAGGTCCTCCAAGTTGAAGAAAGATGGCATGCAATGAACTAGGGACAGAGAATGCCCACCGAAAGAGGCGTTTGGGGATTGGAACTCCTTCGAATCCTATAAATTCACTGAGTGTTTTTCCGGTGGCCAGGCCGGCAACAGGCGCGGACGAGTAGGGCGCCCGTCTTGCAGGCAAAAGCCTCTTGATACGCCTGGGCTTTTTCGCGGTCTCTTTTGGGTGTTGTTGAGAGAGGAGTCAGAGAACACCCGGGGATGCTCTACCCCTCTCTCTTCATGGCAGGCAGGCTCTGTTTGTATGGTTGGTCCCTGAGTAAAGGAATGGAACGTCCCTTGGGTTGACCCTTTTGTCTTTGCATGCATGAAGTCGTGATGGGAATCTCATGGGGGTTCCGAGTGCCGTCTTGTTTGCACGGTACTCGGAAAGGAACGGGAGGGAAGAGGAATTGCGCGAGCCGAGTGCAGGGTGTGGGGGTGTCCGCCTGTCTGCCCCCCTGTTGCTGTGTGTGTGCAGGTAGATAGAACCAGAGGCGGAAGGGAAGTTCAACCGGCGAGAGCTGGCCTTTACTCACCTCGGGACTGTTCACGAACGTGAGGGCTAGGTGGAGCGACAAAAGGGTGAGCAAAGCCCAATGGGCTCGACTGTGACGAGGAGGGAAAGCGGTCATCTACTTGTGTGTGTACATGCTGTTCTGCTCAGCAGCAGGCAAAAAGGATGAAAGAGCATGATTTTGGCCTTTCAATCTGCTTGCCTGTGTAGCTGCCTCTTTGCCCCCTGGTCTACATCAATAATGAGGTTGCTATTCCCCCCCTTCTACACCTGTCCCTGTCCCTTTGTTTTTTTATCTGTCTGTCTGTCTGTCTGTCTGTCTGTCTATCTGTCTGTCTGTCTGTCTGTCTATCTGTGTTGTGTCCATGAAGACAAGAAGGGAGAAGAAGAAACATATAGTCTGTCTGTCTGTCTGCACTGGGCAAGGAAGGGTCGCAGGGTACGCTTAAGGCCTGGAGCTCTGGTACTCTTCCACTGAGAGAGCGCGCCAAAAGAAGAAAGAAAGAAACAGAACAGAAGAGAATGAAGAAGGAGAAAAAGGGAAAGAAAAGACGATATAGTCTGTCTGTCTGTCTGTCTGTCTGTCTGTCTGTTGTGTTCATGAAGAAAAGGAGGGAGAAGAAGAAGAAACATATAGTCTGTCTGTCTGTCTGCCTGTCTGTGTGTGTATATGTGTATGTGTGTGTGTGTGTGTGTGCAGATCTCTTTGATGATCCATCCTGACAAGTGCAAGGAACCTGGGGCTGCAGACGCCTTCAAAGGTCAGGAGAGGAGCTAGGAAGATTCATTCAATGAGCAATGGTGGTAAGAGTGTGAAGCAGTGGGGAAGCAGGGGAGAGAATGTGAAGGCAAGAGGGGACAGCGAAAGGATCTTTTCTCTTTGTATGTCTCTGCCCTCTAAATAAGGCTTCTCCCCATTCCTTCATGCAATGCTGTTTTCCCACTGTCGGGCCTCTTGAAGTATTCTCTTTTCTTGCCTTCTCCCTTTTTTGTCCTCTTTTTGCGCACCAATCACTGTGGTGATCCAAACCGACAGAAGTTTCAGAGTTGTGTCTCCGCCTGCTTTCCCGCCCGCCCGCCTGCCTCCCTGCCCCCCTGCCTGTCTGCAGTTCTCCGGAAAGCTGGAGAGGAATTGCTCGGGAACTCGGGGACTCCCCGCCCGACTGTCAGCAAGAGGCAGTCGGAAGGACGGTGATCGGTCATCTGGGCGCGCAGATAAAAAGAGACAAAGAGAAAGAGGAGAAAAAACGCTTTATGGAAAATCTGAAAGGTCAAATTCGCATAGACTTACAGAAAAAGGGCGCACAACAAAAAGCCACTCCACACAATCCCAGCACAGAGGGTCGGGAAGTCCGAAGAGGTCGGAGAGGGCATGCAGGGATGGAGACGAGGAGACCCTCCGCGTTGAGTCATGATCAAGCCGAATGGACTTCAAGCCTCCCCCCGAACTGCACAAAAACCGGTCACAGCAGCAGAGAAGAGCCTTTACCAGCGTGCGATAACGGCCGCTCGGTCATTTCGTCCGTTTAACTCGGCGCCTCCTGCAAGGTTCCCGGGGGGGGGGATTCGGGGGGGGTCTGTTCAACTCGTCGTCTCCTGGAAGGCTCCCGGGGAGGGGATTCGGTTAAATTTGTGACGCTGTCGGCTTCTCAACTGGCTTTGTGCTACCTTTGCTTGCTTGCTTGCTTGATCAATTGATTGCAATGTACTTTGGGAGGTTCAAGCGGATAGTGTGGGAGGGCGGGTCGTGTTGAAAAAGTTGTGATGGGACCCAGTGATTCCTCACCGTGTCTGTCTTCTGTTCGTTGGTGGGAGTCCGTTGATCATTCACCGATCTTGACGTTCTTCAGCTGCCCCCTTGGAGAGGTCAGTCCTCAGTCCTCATTCCGCCCATCCATGTGTGGTTCGGAATCCGCCTGCATTCATTGAAATAAACATGAGGAGCTCCTGCGCAGTCCTGCTCCCAGCAATCCCAATGTATGCATGGTTGTGAGGTTCGACAGCCAGATGCAGTGCTGAAAGGTCATTTACTGACCCTTCAGAGTTATTTCGCCAGCCTGCCTGTGCTTCCTCTCTCTTTGTCTGTCTGTCTGTCGGTCTGTCTGTCTCTGTCAGTCAGAAACTATATAGTCTGTTTGTGTTTGTTATATGCTGTCTGTCTGTACATGCAGCCTTATTTGATTGTTTCTTTGAATGGAAAAAAGAACAAAGAAGAAAAAAAAAGTCACACAGTCTGCCTGTCAGTTCCTCTGTCTGCGCTGTCTCCGTGGTCCATGAGCGAGGCAATAACAAGACAAGAAGAAAACAAAAGAAAAGATGGGCAGCCTGCCTGCATTGACATCTCATGGTTCTCTTTTTCTTTCATTTTTCTCTCCTCACTATTGACGTTTTGCTCCTTGCAGGCGTACTGTATTATGACGTTCTGACGGCAGTAGAAAAGTGAGGGCGCGAGAGGCCCTAGCTGGGTGGAGGATACATTGAGAGAGAAAGAGAGCTTGATTCTGGAGCTTCAGGCGCCTGCTTGCTGAGCTCTGATGTCTCTCGTGCCGAGCATCCAGCTGTGTCCATGGAAACGAGAGCTTGTTGAGGCTCTAGGAACTGTCGCATCAATCGGGATACTTGCACTGCATGAGGAGAGGGGGATTCCGCAGCTGGCACTCAGTGCAGTTGTCTGGATTTGAGTCGGAGGTGAGTAGCTCCCGTGCTCGGCCCGCTTGTGGGTGAGGCTCCGGCACCCGTTGGAGTTCGATGCAAGTGCGAGCCTACCCACGAGGACGGTTTCCCGAGCGGGCCTCAACACAAACTCACTTGCACGCTGATTGACATCAGGTAGACCACGCGAGTCATGCGAGTGGACAGATAGTTTGATGAAGTAGCCGACGGGGTTCACGGGGAGTCAAAGGGGGAGCTCTGCGGTCCGTACCTTGACAGGCGTCCGCATCTCCAGTGTGGTGGGTGCACCTGGGCAGACCAGCAGGCAGGCAGACAGACAGAAAGGCATTTGGAGAGAGATGGGTTGGGAAGCGAGGGGCAGAGGAGGGAAATAAAGGGCTAGACAGGCAGACTGCGTCATGCATGATGCATGTCAAAGGTCTCTCTGTGCTCTTGCCTGTGTGTCTTTCCCTTTGAAGGACTGTCTCACCCTAGTCTTCAGGGTCTGGCGCCGTTGGAGGCCGGCAAAATGTAGACATATGGGAGGCTCAGTCGCTGCCTCTCTCAATTCCTTCGCAGTGAGCGTGACAAGTACCGACGGACTGCAGGTGCGGACTGAATTTTGCTTTTGCCTCCTGACGTCTTGAAACCTACATGGACTTTGGGTCGACGGCTCGACGTCGATCGATGGAGGAGAGGGATCCTTGTACGCGATTTGAACTGCATGCAGGTGCGTCGAGCGGTAGGTTGTTTTCCAGCTTCCTGTCGTTATTCAATAGGTCTTACGTTTGATAGAGCCCCTGCATGCTCTCTTTCGCTTCGCTGTATGGGACGTAGATAGGGTGGCGAGGCGAGTAGTACTGCAGCGTCTTTGGGGTTTGTAGCGCGAAGGAGGTTGGATTGAACGCTAAAGCGTAAGTTGGGATGTTTGGGTCTGTACGCGTGCATTCAGGCTTGGGGTGTTGGGTCAAGTAGAAGGTCTTCTTTCGTTTCATTGCCGCAACGTCGCGTTTTATGGCATCAGAAAAACTTTGCTGTTTCGAAATTTTCTTTGGCTGCCTGCTCTCGGGTTGCCTGCGCCCAGCGTCCCTTCCCCGGCCTTCACCACAGTGTGTGTTGCAATTTGTGACGCTGAAGGCTTCTTAACTGGCTTTGTGCTACCTTTGCTTGCTTGCTTGATTGCAGTGTACCTTGGGAGGTTCAGGCAGATAGTGTGGGAGGGCGGGTCGTGTTGAAGAAGTTGTGATGGGACCCAGTGATCCCTCACCGTGTCTGTCTTCTGTTCATTGGTGGGAGTCCTTTGATCATTCACCGATCTTGACGTTCTGGGGGGTCCGTTCAACTCGTCCTCTCCTGCAAGGCTCCCGGGGGAGGGATTCGGGGGGGGAAGCTTTGGCTTCCTGAGTCTGAAGACACCGACGCCTGGCCGTTTGAGTTCTTCCCAGCATCGTGAATCCTCTTAATTCAACTGCCCGTCTAGAACGTCCACCGTCTGCCAGAAAGGGGGAGGAGAGTCGAGAAGCATTCCCTCCCTCTCTTTCAGATCCTTCCGTGGAGATTGTCACATTGACCGAAATGAAATTCGGCAATGAGGGAGCAGGAGGAGAAGCAACCAAAGAGGCAATGAGGGAGCAGGAGGAGAAGCAACCAAACAGCAAAACCCCCAAC
Organism: Chromera velia; assembly: GCA_018398765.1. Classification (NCBI taxonomy): domain Eukaryota; family Chromeraceae; genus Chromera; species Chromera velia. The sequence continues at coordinate 53,461 of JAHBMJ010001106.1, read as the reverse complement.
CCACCTCGTCTCTCCCAGCCAGGCTCCGCCCCTTGACTTTGATCCTTCCCGCCCACCCTTTCCTCAAGCGGGTAGGCCTGCTCGATCGTCCCCCGCCTCACCTTCAGTTTCATCCGTGGGAAGCATTCACTATAACCATCGAAGAAGAATTCGGCAGTGAGGGAGGAGAAGAAGAAACAATGGCAGAGCAGACTCCCCAACCCAACCCGACGATCCCACCTACCCTGCCCAACCCGGCCCCGTCCCTTCAGGTTGATCCTCCAGCCCCCCCCATTCCGCTTCGCGCCCTTTTCCCGTACGGATGCCTCCTGAGGAAGTCCCCCAAGGGCAATACAATGAACCCAAGACTTCGGGAGATGTTCCAGCCGTCCATTCACAGATTTTTCAGAGCAAGGTCCATTGAAGCCTCTCACCGGGCCCCCCCTCGGAGAAACGCTGAAAGGTCCGTGGGAGTCCATCCATCCCTCCAAAGAGGTTCAGATACTCCCGTTTATTTTCCAGTTGCTTTGAGACAGGGTTGCCTGACTGATTTTGACGGCTTGCTGATGAAGTCCTTCGCTCAATTTGTCGCATTGAGTTTGCTTTCTGCCTTAGGGTTGGGGGTCTGAGAATGAAGTGGAAATCAGGTGAGTCAGACAAGGCGAGGCCGGGTCAGTCAGAACAGGCTGCTAAGGTAAGGGAAGCTAGCCTTAAGGAAAAAGCAAGACAAAAGTGAGGAGGGGTAGGAAGGGGGTTGGAACGCTGCTGGCAGTGAGCCTCCGTGAACGCTTCAGCACATTCACAGACCTCCCCAGCCAGGCAAAAGAAGTCTCCAGTAGAATTTATGACTTTTCCTACATAAAAAACGAAACACATGCGCAGAAGAAGTGGGAGACAGTCGTGCGAGTCCTCAACTGGCTGATATCACGTGACTGGAGCGAGTCCTCAAAAATGTTATAGCACGGCCCTACCTCTGACTTCAAAAATGCGCCAACTGTTGAGACCGACGCCAGTTGCGAGGAGTACAGCTCCAATGAATGCCAATAGTCCCCCACCAAGACATCTGATCATGGACCCTTTTCTCCCTTCTGCCATCCCGGATTCTCAAAAAGAAGCAGCCGGTCAGTTCGGATCAAAGATTCTTCAACTGTTTGAAGGTGCACCTGCACTCTGAACGTACCTTTGACGCGGTTTGAGGTGGTTATACGGTTGTGCATATATATGACAACCTGCCTGGGCTGTGAAAGTTTGATCGAAGGCCGGCTTTCAAATTCGATCGCCGCGCGGGCCGGCCCGGCCGCGTGACTCTGCGCATGCATCAGTCAGTAAATCCGAAATGCCTCGCAGCTATAGAGCGCGTATCGATATCTGGATCACTGTTGCACAGTAATTAAGCAGAGCATCAATCTTTCTTTCTTTCTCTCTTATATATATATCCTGCGTTTAATCTTGACACTTGCTGTTTCTTTCCGCAGCCCTTGTGTTCAGTCAGGTACAGACGACTAGATTCACGATGAAATTCTTGTAGCTAGTGCAACAATTAAGACCACTTTCACTTATTTTTACGTGTTTGGGAAAGGTCATGAAGTGGTGTTGCGCAACACTCAACAATGGATGCATGAGCTCAAGGGTTTCATTGCCCAGTGGGGAGAAAAAAAAGCTTTTTTGGCGTATATACGTTGGAAGAGCACGCAGAGATGCTTTTTAAGGTGGTCCATGCCTACGCTGGAATCACTCTTAGAGTGGAAAGAGGAAAAAGGGGTGGGAAGTCAGACCGGTGGGGGATGGACAAGGAGTTCTTTGCTCTGATGTCCATGATGAAGAGCGGGGGAGAGGGAAGGGAGGAGGCACTACAGACGGCTGCCAAGGGGCTCAAGTGTCGCCGACTATCACAAGCCGCTCTGAGTGCGAGCTTTGAAGCCGAGGAGAAGGAGGAAAGAAAGAGAAAGAGAGAAGCTGAAAAGAAAGAGAAAAGGACAGAGAAAAACACGGCAGCCCTGCAGAAAGTTGCAAAGCGCGTCAATGAAAACGTGGAGGAGAGGTGGGAAAAGGACGTGTTGGCTCCTGTATCTGACTACGAGCGAAAAAAAAAATTCAAGAAGAATATGTACCATATTTTATTAAAAGACCTCTTTTTAAGACGTCTCTCAACCGCTGCCTCCAGGGTTGCTTTTCTAGTCGGTAATAGGTCTAGTCTACCAAATTGCCGGTAACCGGTAATAGCCTCAGTCTGCCTTCCTTTTACCGACAAAAAAAATGATAAAAATTAGGGTCCCCCCCAAAAATTTCGTATCCGAAAATCATGGATGAGGTATGAAAAAATGAAAATGATAGTCCAGGGTTTGAAAAGGCGACACTTCCTATATATATTTTCCTAGTAAAATTAAGTTCAAATCTTGTAGTTTTTCTATGGCATATGATAAATTTGAAGGTCTATAAGTTTAAAGGATGATTGAATCATGAAAACATGATTAAAAGCGTTTTGGTTCTCCAAGTCTTTTTGATGGAGGCTCAAGCGTCGCTTCCTCTACGTCGCTTTCTAGCCTCCACTTGACACCCCTCCTCTTCAATGACGAAATGAAGGAACCAAAAAAAAGAAAAGGAAGGAAAGAAAGGGGAGAGAGGGAGAGAGAGAGAGAGAGAGAGAGAGAGAGAGAAAGAGAAAGAGAAAGAGAGAGAGGAAAGAGAGAGAGAGAGAGAGAAAGAGGGAGAGAGCGCGAGCGAGAGAGTCTCAGAGAGAGAGAGAGAAGAGAGAGAGAGAGAGAGAGAGAGAGAGAAAGAGAGAGAGAGAGCGAGAGAGAGAGAGAGAGAGAGAGAGAGAAGAGAAAGAGAGAAGAGAGAGAGAAAAGAGAGAAAAAGAAGAGAGAGAGAGAAGGGAGAGAGAAGGGAGGGAGAAGGGAGAGAGAAGAGAGAGAGAAAAGAGAGAGAAGAGAGAGCGAAGAGAGAGAGAAGAGAGAGAGAAGGGGGAGAGAAGGGGGAGAGAAGAGAGAGAGAAGAGAGAGAGAAGAGAGAGAGAAGAGAGAGAGAGAGAAAGAAGAGCAGAGAGAGAGAAGAGGGAGAGAAGAAAGAGAGAAGAGAGAGAGAAGAGAGAGAGAAAAGGAGAGAAGAGAGAGAGAAGGAGAGGAGAAGAGAGAGAGAAGAGAGAGAGAAGAGAGAGAGAGAGAGAAGGGAGAGAGAAGGGGGAGAGAAGGGGGAGAGAGGGGAGAGGGAAGGGAGGGAGAAGGGAGAGAAATGACATCATCCATGACATCATCCAGCTTCGCCTGGTCAAAGCCCTGCCAGTAGGCAGGCGACAAGACATAGCTGTCCCTACAGATGACGCATTGACTTTTTGAATTGACCTTAAGTCTAGCCTTACGTGATTGATTGATTGACCTATAACCTAGGACTTAGGTTCTTGAAAAGTGTTAGTGACTGTTAGAATTCTGCCAAGTCTTTGCCAACTGCCAGCAAACTCTGCCGGTAATTACCGGTTACCGATAATGAAGCTTGTCTACCGCCAAAAAAATCGGCAACCCTGGCTGCTGCTCTGCCTTATTTTAGTGCAACTCTTTGTTTCGTTGGTTTGCTTGCAGCAAGCCGATGGCCCTTGAGGATTCCGATGCTTCCGATGGCATGGCCACCCTGGGGAAGATAGAACAGGTCGGATTCTTAGTTAGAGATAGATGTTTGGAATGGAATGGCTTCGTCTTGCAAGTCCTCTTCTGACTTGTGCATTCAAGCTTGGCAGCGCATGTGAGTTCTTTCTCTCTCGCTTGAGAACAACAAAGTCGATGCCTGTCTGCACGTGAAAAAGGAAAGAGAAGAAAAAAGAAAGAAGGAAAAAAGAAGAACAGATAGTCTCACGGTGCCTGCATCTTGGCATGCCGATTCGTTTGACTTTCGTGGCCCATTCCACTCACTTTTATTGGCTGCTTCTTCTCTCTTTGCACACGGCTAGCAAGTTTCTGCACTTAAGGAGATTTCATGCAAGTTCGTTCGACGTGCTCATACCCTTGAGCAGCCTTGCCTGGTCCTTTCCGAAATAGGCAAAAGTCAAAGCGAAGTCACTCATTCAGCTCATGTCAGTCTCACAGTCTTTAAAGTAGACTTTGTGAGACGAACTTTATTGTGTGCAAAACCAATTCGTATGTCACGAATTCCTTTTTTGTCCATCTAGGAGTGTATGCAGTCTCAGCAGGGAGGCGAAGAAGAAGGGCCCTTCCAGCTAACACTTCACGGACACGACAAGCGGCGTGCAAACACTCGATGTGAAGATCTGGAAGAAAGGTCAGAATGAGGCAAAGTCAGTGTTTTGTCTGCTACTCTTCTCTTTTTTTTTTTTTCCTTTTTGTTTTCTATTTGCTTTGAGAGAGGGTCATGTGACTGATTTTTCTGCTTCCTGATTAAGTCCTTCGGTTGTCCCGACCTCTCACATTGAGTTTGCTTTCTGACTTTGGGTTGGGGTTCTAGACGCTCGATCGTTTGCACGCTCACTGTGGCGCTCGATTTAGTAAGGCCTCCGAAGGAGTCCGGAAGCGCAAACCTCCCCGAGTGCTCGAGGGGGCAAGCCAAGTAGTGGTAGCGCTGCTTGAACTCAAGGAAGCAATCCCCTTTTTTTTAGTCAGGGGCTGCAGGCCACACAGAAAATGAGGCAGAGGGTGGGGGGGATAGATAGACAGTTAGAGAGAATGAGAATAAGAAGGAATCAGGCCATATAGTAGTAAGCTCCCAGTTCAAGCACGTGAGACAGCCCTCCTTAAATAGAGCTCAGTCAGATTTAGTTAGGAAAGTAAGCCAAGTTGAGTTAGTTTAAGCTAAGTGAAGTTTAGTTGAGCTCAGTCAGATTCAGTTAAGACAAGTAAGCCAAGTTGGGTTAGTTTAAGCTAAGTGAAGTTTAGTCAAGTTCAGTCAGATTCAGTTAAGACAAGTAAGCCAAGTTGAGTTAGTTTAAGCTAAGTGAAGTTTAGTCGAGCTCAGTCAGATTCAGTTAAGACAAGTAAGCCAAGTTGAGTTAGTTTAAGCTAAGTGAAGTTTATTCGAGCTCAGTAAGATTAACTTGGCAAGTAAGCTAAGTTGAGTTAGTTTTATTTCAGTTAAGTTCGCTTTTCTTCTTTTGAGTTAGGTAAGTGGAGATAAGATGAATCAGGAGAGTCCCGGTCAGTCAGAACAGGCTGCTAAGTCAAAGAAAGCCAGGACAAAGCAAGGCAAAAGTGAGGAACTACACAGTATGGTTAGGAGTTACTACCGGCCCCTTTTAGCTAGTAGCGAGTTACCATCAGTTTGGTAACCATGATTGAAGACGTATACCACTACCATGGTAATTCAAGGGGAAACTCGGGTAAAAACAGTTGCTAGACCCATGTTAAAGCCTGATCACTTAACCCATTAGCAGTTTAAAGCCCTGAAATAATCATATTCAAATAGTATATGCTATACATAATGATATACTAGTTACAGCGAGTTAGAGTTCAGTCATAAAATGATGAACATTGAGTTTTACTAGAATAAACTTTTGATGAATGCCAAAAATATGATTTTTACTAGTTTAAAATTGGTTTTATAAGTTAAGTTTGACTCAGAATATGGCTAAATCTGATTAAATCTGCCTGTTTTTAGCTACTACCACTACCATTGGAACACTACTACCATAAGCACAAAATTGATAACCAGATGGCCTAGTGGCTGCCTAGTAACTGTCCTACTTTTATTACTTTTAACCGTAGTATGTATGCATGAGGAACGGTAGGTAGGGGGGTGGAACGCAACTGCTCTGCCTTATTCTGGTGCGACTCTTTGTGTTATGTGCAGCGGGGTGTCGCACCAGGCAAAAAAAGTCAAGAAGGAAAAGAAGCCAAAGGAAAATCTTCTTTCAAGTTCTTCCTTTTTATCACACTTTGGGGGCTCTGAAGGACATCCGTCACAGCATTTTTGAAAAGGAGGGAGTCCAACGCACTGCTCTTCAAAAGCCTGAATTAGAGGGGCAGAATACAATCCGTCACTAGAGGAGGCACGAAGGGAGAGAAAGAATGATGCCTTTGTTCTTAAAGAGTTTAACAGACTGTGACTCTGTGACTGTCTATGATGTTTTATCTTTACCCTAGTGGTTACCCTACAGGTAGCCTATAGCGTATCTAGGATTTTACAATAATTTAAGCTATAGGTTTTTAGCGGATTTTATAGACCAAGATTTTAGCTGGCATTCCTCAATCTGCTCCGCCGCTGCCAACATACTTTTGTCTTCTTTCACTTGTATCCTTTTATTGATCTTTTTTGTGATTGTAAACACTTTAAAGAATTCTCATTCAAAAACGAAAAAGGGATTTCAAAGTTTTCTGGGGATTTTAGCAAATTTTATGGAATTTTAGCTAATTCAGATATGAATTTGTAGCTTCATACTCCATATAGATCGCGAGATCAATTTGACTACCAATTTTTAAAACCTAAGCCTATAGATTGAGGCATCAGATTAAAATAACAAGTCCACTAGCAATTCTATTGTAGATTCTACTAGTAGTTTCACTAGCCAGCAATTCTTTAGGGACCAAATCAGGGTGCAAGAGAGAGCTATATACAGAAACGAAAAGGGTAGCTTAGGGTCTATTATAACAGTTGAACGTTGTTGCAAACCGGGCTCAATGCTGCTTGAGAAACTGACAATGCATGAAGATTCAAGTGAAGTGAGACACTTAACGCGAAACAGGGGGAGGGAAATGATCTTCCCGTCGTGTCTCCGCCCTCCGTCTCTCTCGTGCCTGGTGGTACATATCCAAGAAGCTGCTTCCCGGATCGGCAGAGAAAACTGCTCGGTCCATGTCTTCCACACACCGTCTCCTCGCCTCCACCACTCCATCTCCCCCTAACTCTAATTCCCTGTTCGCATGACGGAATCTTCTTCCGAGGACCAACAACTCCACACTCAACTGGTAGTTCACGGGAACCAGTAACCACCCCAAAAACTTCCAAAACACAGTGGTCTCAACAAAAGCGTATACAAGCGCCGTTTTTGAGGAGTCGGTCGATGGAATGCCCACATGTTTTATCGCCCCCCTCATGAACGGTTTGTCAAGAAGCCGTTTCGACATCTTTACCAACTTTTCCCCTTGTCGCGCCACAAATGGAATCGACACAAACCTCTCATACACCCCCAAGTTTCGCAACAAAGTCTTAGTGGGGGCGAAGTAGAAACACGCAAACAGGACCAAAAAGTATTCTATCCAAAAAAGAGAGTTCCACATCGTCAAAGTCACCCCCAAATCCCTCGTTGTTGCATCCTCAAAACCGTGTTTCTGGAATCGCTCTGAAATGTAGAAGAACACCTTAGTGCAAAATTGGCGGGTGCCTCTCAAGACAGACTCCAAAACTGTTTGGACTTTCGGAGATAACCCAAGGGTCGGAATTAAGTCCAACATCTTGTCCAATTTCACCTCCATCTCAGGGGGGAGCGACGGTCCCTCCTGGTCCCCCTCTCCCGTCTCCCCCTGACTGGGTGGGATGGTCTCAACGTCATCGAATGGGTGGAGGGTCTTCGGTTCACTCTCTTCATCGCTGGTGTCTAAAAGAAGACTTCTGCCGTCTCCTCGAACCCCCTCACACAATACAGGTCTCTGACGCCACAACGAAAAAGAAGGAAGAGACCACCAACGTCGTTGGCTCTTCCGAAAGAATACTGCGTGCAGGTAATCCTTGGGGGTTGTCTGGTGACAGAAGAGCACAGGGCTCTTTGTTGGCAGCTGTGAACACTGAGACGCAGAGACGGGAATGCACAGAAAGACAGAACGCCAGTTTTTAGTCTCTTTTCTTGGGAAGAAATGGTTCCAACAAACACGCATCCTTCCACCAGCAACTCTCATACCACAACAGAGAGAGGAAAGGTCTGTCAGAGGACCACAGGGAATCCTGCGTGCCCCTGTCCGACTTCCTCTCAATCCGAACAGATGAATCCACAGCGGCCTTGACCTTCCACGAGGTGTCGAGTTTGTTCAAACAGACTTGTCACTGCACTGCATGCCATTTAACATCATGTGTCTTGTCGCGCTTTACTCTTCGTCCTGGCAGTCTGGAACGCGAGCTTCATCCACTGAGTGTTTTCTAACACGAGGGAGCATCTGTGCATCAAAGCTAGATTCAGTCGATCCTTCATCGATCGCGGATCGCGTCCATCATCGTCCATCCTCTCCCCCGACCAGCGCGGCGGCGTGGCATGCCGGGGCCCTGCGGCTGGTTGCACGGCGTCTCCGCGCGCGCGAGCCATGCCATAATATATCCATAATATAATATCCCATTCTGCATCATCATGATGCATTGCCGGCGATGGCGCAATGTGCCGCATGCATGCATGCATGCAAGCTGGAGGCAGGACATACGCTCTCAACATCTCTTAACTCAGGTCAGGCAGATCTTGCAACCGATACCCATACAGCTTTGTCGTCTGTTTTCGATAGTGCAGAAGTTGATTCGTGCTAGCTTTGGTAGAACAGCTCGTTCACATGGACAGAGCGTGGCAAAGCTTGCATCAGAGTGACCTCCTGTAAGACAAAAAAATCCGAGAGAACCCAGGCCGTCTCCTGTTCGAGCTTTAACTATCTACCCGTCTACACCCCTTGTGGAGGCAAGACGAAGCATCCCGTTTGCAGCAGACACTTGATCTGATCCCCTCTTTGCCTTGTCTTGTCAAAATTTCAAAAACTCGGGGCGAGTGGAAACTTGTCACTTGAGACGATGTTGCTTGCCTGGAAGAGGTTTTTCATTAAGGACGAAACACCTGAAGACGCCCCAGGGTTCCTCAAGAAAGAGGGCGTCGACGTTCTGGACACCCAAAAGTCCATGAAGGACTTGAAGGAAGCCACCGCCCTTGCAGCGAAATCCTTTGCAGGCACAGAGAAGACAGATCCCGAGTGGTCCATCCACTGGATCATCGGACCCAAAAGGGCAAATTTTTCGCATCCCGACCGCATCCCCTTTTGCCGTTTTATTTTGGGTAATTTGATCTGTAGACAGGCGTTGATTCTGGTCGCTAAAGGAGAGTCGGGGGATCTCGAGGCCATGGTAGCTGCCCGTTATCTGAAAGGCCCTACGCCGAAGTGGCGCGACACTATGGAGGAGTGGGTGGGTCACTTGACAGTTTTGATTGGGGGTCTGGGGCCTTTTGCGACATGTCTGTTGACCGACTGGAAATTGAACAGACGGCTGTTCGGCGCCGTCGATGCGCTCCATGAGAAGCACCACACGGCCGTGCCGGGGCCCCACCTGTACGTGGGCCCGGTGGCTGTGGATCCCGACTGTCAGGGGAGGGGGCACACGGGGAGGCTGATGAGGACACTGGGCAAGTACGCAGACAGCAAAGGGATTCCATGCTACCTGGAGGCTACAGGAGTGCGCAACAAGTTAGTCGAAACCGCTGTGCGTGCGTGTGTCTGTGTGTGTGTGTGTGTGTGTAAGAGAGAGAGAGAGAGAGAGTGAGAGAGAGAGAGAGAGAGAAAGAAAGGGACAGAGATAGAGACGAAGAAAGAGAGAAAAAGAGCGTCTGAGTGTATCAGAGAGGATGCGCGCGCGTTTGCGTGTTATGCGTATGTATGTGCGATTGTGTGTGAGTGGGTTTTTGAGGGTGGACTTGAGGGCCGATGCTTGAGCACAGAAAAAAGGAAATGTGTAAGCGTTTGTCTGAAATGGTTCCCTGAGGCTTGACATGAAACCTGTAGAAGCCGTGCGCCTCCATGTGTTCGTCATCTGTCCTTTCTTTGGCCTTCTGGTCGGTCACACAGACTCACAAGTACTTCTTATGTCTCTTGTTTGGCCTTCTGGTCGGTTACACACTCTCACAATTTCCTTTTTGGCCTCTTGTTGATCCCCCCCCGTGTAGGGCCTGCCCCTGTAGTGTCTTTGGTGCTTCGTTTTGAAGTCTACCCCCTTCTAATCGATAGTTTGTTATTGATTCTTTCTTTCTTTCTTTCTTTCTTGCTTTCTTTCTTTCTTGCTTGCTTGCTTGCTTGCTTGTTTTCTTTCTTTCTTTCTTTCTTTCTTTCTTTCTCTCTCTCTCTCTCTCTCTCTCTCTCTCTCGCTCGCTCTCTCTCTCTCTCTCTCTCTCTCTCTCTCTCTCGCTCGCTCTCTCTCTCTCTCTCTCTCTCTCTCTCTCTGTCTCTGTCTCTCTCTCTCCTCTTTCTGTTTTCCCCTCTCTTTTGTTTCTTTCTTCCTTATTTTCTTCTTTTCCTTTTTTGTTTCTGTGTCTTTTCTCTTTCATTTTGTCGTTCGTTCTTGCTTGGTTGCCTGGGATTGCGGTTCTTGGCTTCTTTTTTTCTTTCCAATCGGTCAGGTACCTCGCTGAGGCGTGTCTCCTCATTCGTGCATCCCTCCGCTCTCTTTTCTATTTCCTCTTGGCTATTTGCAGCTGCTGGGCCCTGCTGCGTCTTTTCGTTCTTGTTTGTTTGGGAGAGCTGGTTGTTTCCTGGCAGTCAATAAACAGATGCACTTCACCCTTTTCCCCCTTCCCACACATTTTTTCTCCCTACATTCCTGTCGCGGTATCGCTGCACGTGCAGGTCGATCTACGAGCGGTTTGGGTACCGAGTGGTCGAGTCCTTCCACCCCTCTTCTTTCGTGAAGCAGGATGAGGAGGGAAACGTCCAGACAGAGGCATACGCGATGGTCAGAGACCCCCAAAAGATCTAGAGGGAGCTGCAGGGTGCTGTTCAAAGAATTCGAATTGACGGACTGGCTGGATGCCTGAGTGAGTGACTAGCGACCTTCTGCTGAGGTTATGGGACGGTGAGAGGTGTACGGGAAGATGGAGCTGACAGATCGAGGGTTTGCGGGGCCTGCCTTTGGGTGGTCACTGAATTGTCGGGACTACGGCAGGCAAACTAGGCTGGGCCAGGTGGAGTTTGCGCTGAGGAAATGTACATTGTGCCAGCATTTGGAAAGGAGGTTTTGTACAAGGCATGCACTCGCCTCAGTGAAACAGATGTGAATCAGCAAGTTCGGAAGACATGCAAGAAGGGGCGTTTGCGATTTCGTGTGATCGACTTGAATCTCAATCGATCGAGCAGAGAATATCCCCGCGTATCCATTATTTAATTAGTGCAATGCGACTGTTATTGTTGCCCTCTCATACTTCCCCTCTCATACATGATGTTTGGCTTAGACTTGCTATCAGCTATGCCAGTGCCATCCATGCTGGACCATGCAGTGCCGACTAGACTTGGACGATAAAAATTCATCCAGTCATTTCTTTAGATTCTTCTACAATGATAGTACAATCTCTAGTACGATTTTTTACTTTGTCTTTAGATAAAGTTAAGTCAATGTTCTCCCTTTCTTAGTTAAATTTGAGATGAATTGGATCTGTATGATGATGATTGAGGGTTAAATCCTAGATTTAGAAACGCCAAATCCCAAGCCACTAGCAAGGCTTTGAAGACAACCCAGAGCACACATTCATGGGGGGGGGGGGG
>JAHBMJ010001106.1:23386-42044 GCA_018398765.1 Chromera velia | reverse complement strand
GGGGGGGGGGGGGTGAGGAAGCCTGCATGCCAATCGGATCGATTCGCCTCAACTTGCCTTATCAACAGAATGGACCTTCTTGAGACAGTCGGCTATAGCTTTGGAACCGCTTCTAGGCAGAATAGTGCACAACAGCAACACCATATCCTTCATTTTTTTCTTATTATCAGAAGTGCCCCTCCTGGTTGCACCTGCAACGCGTTGTGCGATCTGTATTCTTATGTTAATGGATGCTTTCTGCTTCGCAATTTCGTACAGTTCTTTCAGCCTGTTCCGTTCCCTTTCTGTGTCCTTACATTCCATCAGAACATGAACCTCATCTTTGATCACATGCGAGGGGGACAAACATTTATCGTACAGCCGTTCCGGTTGGGTTCTATTTATATCCCCCCCTGTGAGAGCCCTGAAAAGCGTACGGAAGCCTGCGGAGGACTGCAACAGACTCTTTAGCAGAGGTTCAACACTGCACTCTATCATTTCACTTCTCGGGCGCCATTTCCTTTCACTCAGAAGGTGCATGGCCAAACGCTGTCTGGTCGGATTCTTTGATTGGAAAGGGGAGAGATTCGCAAAGTGGAGAAAAATTCCGTCTCTGTCTCTAACGTTTCTAGTTTCTTCTTTCAACCAGTCAGACAGCCAGGCACCCTCTACGATCTTTTTTGCCGCCCTTTTCCTTCTGCCCTTGCCCTTCCTTTTAAACTTGTCCCCCACCGTGCTTGGCAATGGGGGAGCAATCTAATGGAACGGCCAGCCATTTTACTGTCTTAACAAAGGGTTCACATAAGCCAGCCAAGCATTCATTCCACACTGCCCGGGGTAGAGCACGGTTAATCGATTTAATGCATTGGATGAAGCCCCCACTCAACTTACCAAGTAGAGAACTGAATGGCTCGAGAGAGAGAGAGAGAGAAGGGAAGGTGAAACAAAGGAGTGATGAGAGAGACCAAAACAACACCAAACAAAACGTAACTGTAATGCATCGAGGCAGGCAACATCTGTCTTTCTCAGCGGGATCGTTTCCAGTCCATACAGCACGACTGGCAGCCAGAGGGCCTTGAACAAAGTAATTTTAGAAAAGGGAGAAACAAAGCCCAGAGAAGAGAGAGTACCAAACACCGCCCCCAAAGCCTTCTCTGCCGCCTCAATGCGGGCTTCGACTGTCTTGCTAAGGTCCCCGCCCTCAAAAACCCAGTTGCAAAAATACTTATATTTACTCACCGCTTCCACTGGTCTGCCTTTATAAAGAAAAAGGGTCCGGGGCACTAGGTCAGGGTGGGGGGAGGAGAGATCTAGACCTGCTACTGAGGTTGCCAGTGGTTGCCAGCAGTGTTCCATACAGTCTTGAAAACTATTTAAAAAACATACAATAAGATCGTGTTCAAACTTCAAAGCTTAGTACATCAATGTAACATCATCAGATATAGGTTGAAATTCTATGTACGTACACTAACCCCATATGATATTACTACAGTTCTAGCTAGAGTTGTCATTGGGCTACAAAAGGACTCCTGGATGATTTTTTTTTTAAGTCAACGGGTTTGAAAAAAAACATCCATAAGCAAGAATGAAAGCCCCACTCCTGGATAGCCTTTATATAGACTAAAGTGGCTCTAGAAGTAGCTTTAATTTGTTGACTATTCCGTATGCTCTGTAAATTTTTGGCGCCTTTAGTTCGCAAAGGTCATTTTATTAAAATTTGTTGTGCTCTCGGCCCAGAACTCTGGGGGCCAAGAGCTTGCCGGCTCTATTTACCTTAATCATTCATTCATTCATTCATTCATTCATTTATTCATTCATTTATTCATTCATTCCGAGTCGTTCATTGATTTATTTATTCATTCATTCATACATATATACCAAATCAAAGCACAAAAGAAGGGAACCCGCAATGCAATACACAAAACCATGCAGGCCGAGGCAGAAAAAGAAGCAAACACGCTTCCTGCACCCGCACAGACATCAAAATCATTTCTTTCTCCTCCCATCTATTATTAGTACTAGTATTGTATGTACATTGTCAAGAGAGGTTGAACTTCATCTTAACATGATCATGTCTTCATGTTCATGATTCGAGACAAAGTTTGATGATTCACCTGAGGATGAGCCGAAAAGCATAACTGGGGGACAGTTACAAAGAGTTGAAATGGCAGCGCACATATGATCATGCCTAAACCTTGTATTAAAAATAATTGAAAAATCTGACACATACAGATTCATATGATACAGCATATCCTAGAAATAGAATTGAGAGGGCATCTAACAGAACATAGGTGAAGCTCAAAACAATATAAAAATAAATGAAATTAATTTTGATTGCTTTCCGGCCCAAATTCTAGGTTATTTGCACACTGCGCACAGAGTAGCACAGAGTGCGTCAGATTCAGTGAGGAATCACCTACAATTAGAAATGTTTTTTAATTTAAAAAAAGGAATCACCTCTATAATATGTATATGTATGTATGCATGGACTGTAATACCTACAACACATTGCAAAGCGGTTAAGAAACTGTATTAAATTGATCGAAGTCGCTTTTGGTTTAGTCGCTGGTGGTTTTAGGATAGAACTTACCGACAAACTAGGTTAGATCCGTCTCCCATATATGGGGATGTGGCATGCATGACAAAACCCTCAATTATCATTGCAAAGCCTGCCAAGCCTGCACAAAACTCTAGCTGTGCTGTATATGGTGACGCGAGCTAAAGCGCGTAAAAATGAAAGCGTCCTTGCAATGCATGAATTTACCCCATGCATGCACGCATGCATGCAGGCAGGCTTAATTTGCATAAATCTGTTCTATTGTTTTAAACTTGTTTCAACTTTTAATAGTTCTATGACCTCCCTGAACCTAACTACCACTTGAAAGTTCAAGCCATATTTTTAGATAAGCTTGAAAGTCCACAGCGCAGGTGCCGATCATTTACAGTGTCTTGAAAGCCAAAGCCGCATATCTGGACAGTGTCTTGACCATCTACACCACAGGCGTGGACGGTTTCTTAAAAAATGATGCCGCAGATAGAGATCATCTTGATTATATTTTTTTAAGTAATACTTAGGTTCAGGGAGGTTGGTTCTATATATATGCTCTGTTCTTCTGCTGCTATACACCACCCACGTTGCCTCTTCTTTTGAAAACTCAATGAAAGAGCTGTATGATAGTGTGAGATAGTTGTTCACAGGAAAATGTGCATGAAGATTCTTTGAAGCCACCAAAGTGTTGCACATCGTGCTAAATATCGACTTTTCAACTGTAAGTAGAGTCATCGTCTTGAGATCTGTGCCAGAGGGTCCCACACAAATCCCTTACCATTCATTTTTGACTCAACAAGCCTTCCGTACTACCCTGTCCCAGGCTGGCCAATCTCTCAATTTTTCGACAATCTTAGTCAGTGTTGCTTGTGTATAAAGGTGCACGGGCTCCGTTTCTCTACAGGATTTCTCTTCAAACAGTGTCAAGGGAATTCAAAACAAAATCTCTTCAATCAATATAGTAGCTCCTTCTCATAAGGGCGACAGCTCTGCATCATGGGACCTTGTAGGTGTGTTTTACCCGGCAAAATCGGTGGTTTAACACAAAAAATCATTCTAATTGGTTTAGTTTGATATTAAAAATCATTTAGAACACATTTGGGAGCCCTTTAAATTTTTTGCACTATAGAGCCGCATCACTATAGAAAGTGGGGGGCAGAACGCACCTATAGCCTGCCGTGATGCGTCGGTACTAACAGAATCGCCAGCATTCCAGACCAGCAGAGTCATAGAGGTGGGAGTTGCCCAACAGTTTCTCTGTGTTTCTTTTTCTTTGTGTTTGTTGTTCTTGACTGTTGTTTGCATGTGTTTGTCTGCCCACTGCTCTTTCCAACTTACAATTTTCTAGATTTCAACTTGCTCGCCCAATGAATCTTGCTGTTTTGAGAAAAAAATCTGCTTTTCGGCTTTCACCTTGTAAAAACAATACTCAATTCTCTCTCTTTCTCTCTTATTCTGTCTCCCTTCACTTCTTTTGCTGTGATCTCTCCTTTTTTCCCCTACAAACATACATACACACACAGACAGGGAGAGAAAGAGATTCATCTTGAGTGCTTGTGTTTGTTTACCTGGCTTCAGATCTTGGCGACTGGTGAGCATATCCCGTATCTGACGGGTCTGCTGAGTATTAGGATAAGGGAGAGGGAGACCGTCACTCATTTGATAGTAGGCAGTGACGATCAGTGCCTCATACCCAAGTGACAAGAAGGAGGGGAAAGAGAGGGGATGGAATGGGGATAGGGAGAAGGATATGAATAAAAATAACAATAAGAAGAATATAAGTAGAAACACGGATGAGTGGTACAACTTTGTGAGACTCTCTGCCGCCCTCTGTCTCTGCCTCTAATAAGAATAAAGAAGATCCTGCTGCTGCTGCAATAGTCTCTTCCTCTTCTGAAGGTGCGTTTCCTGATGGGGTGGGTGCAGTATTGTATGAAGAGACCTGGCAGGAGTGTCATGAGGAGTGGGATGAGGGTAGGCCAAAGAGTGGATACAGTGCAGCATGGGCCGACGGTTCTTACCTCAATGAGGTCAACTGCAGCGTGTGTCTGGCTACCATAATGGCTCCCTGTCTGTCCAGTGTGGAGCTGAACAGAACAACCCATGAAGCAGCCGGGAGATTGTTGGGTGACATCAGTAATGGATTAAAATACCTCCCCAAAGAATGACCGATCCGCGTTTTTTTTGCAGACTGAATAGGAAACAAAACATATATGTACTAAGTTGCTTTCATGAAGGTAATAGACAATTTGATTATACTAGTGATTGTAAGAGTCATAATAAGATTTTTTTTTCTAAGACAGTCTAGCGGTTATGGTTTGAATAAATACTAGAGTAAGTCATACTATGAGTCACTGCTAGTGGCTGTAAATGGCTACAAACCATCAAATGCGGCAATATTAATATTGCTATTATGATTCACTAATCACTAGTAATCAAATTATAATTGTAAAAATGATTTCTATATAGATGTGATTTAATTATTTACATATAAAAGCGTGAACTTTATAGTATAGCATAGCATAGCATTGATATTTTTATATTATATTTTTAATTACTTTAAAATACCATACGTTATAAATGACGTCAATGTCACGTCATTGATTGATTAATTGATTAATTGATTTGTTCTGCTCTAAAGCTTTCCTGCTATATGTTTAGATCACTAGAGTAAGACTATTAGGTATCACTACCAGCCTGCCAGTGGTCTAGCGCTCTATGGCCAGTGGCCACTGGCACCGCTATGATGGGCTATTAACAGCACTATCGAATATTAATTAAAACTAGTTTCAATCACTGCACAGTGCATACAGTTGTAGGTTTGAAATCAGTTTTTAAAAAATATGGAATTATAAAGAAAGATTTTTTTTTTAAGAATCGAATTGCAGTCTTTGAAAGAAAGTTCTGCTAGTAGTGGCACAGTAGACCAAAATCTTTAAGCTAACTCAAGCTTTGATATTTAAAACCTTATTTATAAGTTTAATATGCCTCTGCCGAATTAAACGTCTATTATAATGTCTAATTAATAGTTAAATCGACTCAAACTTCGAATTAATCACACTGAAACAAACATCTGCGGAAAGGCTATTTAATTTTTAGATTAAATTCACTATAATTGACGATTTTGTAAGTTTAGAATCTTTGGATAGTGACCATGTTTGATTTGATTATATTTGATTTGATTTGATTTGATTTGAGCTTCAACCTCAAATATTTGATATTTGAGGTAAGATTTGAGGTTAACCTCTTAGGGTTCCTCACTGAGTCACTGACTTACTGTTACTCTGATCATTTTTCTCATGACAATAGTTATCAGAACATTTCTGATGTGTGTTTCAAAAATTTAAAAAAATATATATAAAATTATAACTTATCAGTTCCGTAAAAAAAATATGCCTGTGTGGCAGTGTATATACACTAGTCACTGAGACTCACTCTAGTACTAATAGAGATTAAGAACGTAAAATTGATAGATTTGAAATTGCATATGACTTTTTGTTGATACGATAAAGTTAGAGCACGTACCAAAATTGAGGTGACAATCACTCAGCTTTATGGCACTTCCTTTTCCTCTTCTTCATGATCACTTTCTTCAATGTGAATCGAATCGATCGGTGGTGGGAGCTGCTGAGAGCTTTTTCTCTGGCTTTTCGGCTTTCCAAGAGTGGGTGCTCCTGGGCTTCTATTCGGTTGCGGAGAGATGACAACGGGGTGAGACGGAGAACCGCGCACACGTTTGCTATTGCTGTTGGTGTTGGAACCGTCCTGTTTCTGGGCAGCTAAGTATCTAGAGTTGGTAAGTTCGGCTACCCTCTGTGCCGGACCATATTTTTTTTGCGTACCCGGCTCTAAAAACAAATGCCTCCTTCTTCCCGTTCGACCCTGTCGGATTGTGTGACATGTCTTTACGGGGTGTAAAATGTTTGCAGACGCTCAAAAAGGGGGCCATAAAAGATGTTCCAGTAGCAGAAAAGTCAACACAGCTGTTCGGGAAAACGTTCAGCTGATTGGTTTACCTCTGCATAAAGTAAAAGGGGGTGAAACGTCAATTTCAGTGCAGCTCAAAACGTTTTTTTTTTGAGAGCAAACCATCAAGATTTAGGTTTTTTCATTTGAATCAGCATGCGTGACGGATCGGTACTTGCAAAAGTTTTTTCGGGATCTTCATATTTGAGGTTGAAAGTCATATTGATCAATATTTGATCGTATTTGATAGGTCTTTAAAGAGTAGGTCCTCCCTGACTGGATATTTGATTTGAGCTTAAGCCCTACCTCAAATCAAATCAAATCAAATCAAACATGGTCACTATCTTTGGATTGAGGTTTAAAGTGAGAAGATACTGTTATTGTCAGAGAAGCATCAGTCCTGGTGTTGATCATTCCAAATAATTGTGGAAACTCAACTCTTTATTGATAGTGCTGCGACCTTTATGTTTGAAAATGTTTTGTGCAAAGCTTCGGGCTTCCTCCTGTCATACAAGATTGAACCTAGTGCTGTGGAAATGTCAACACACCCATGCATGGGCAAAGAACGCAGAGTACCTGAAGAGATGCCTATCCCCAACTGCCTTTTCACCTGCTTCCCTGAAATCAATTCGTTTCTACTGCCGACGATCTTGAATGGCTTTTAGTTGAAGAAATTTTTCTCCGCTCTTGCAAGCAAATCGGATTCGACTCATCAGAGCAGAAAGTTAATTGACAGAAGAAAAGTAAGAAAGAGTCCCATTGAATTAGATGTACGACTGAAGGAACGACTGTAAGTCGCAGGTACCACCGGGGTCTATCAAACGAAGGGCCCATTTCCAACAAGTTGCTGTCGGGTGGGCTCTGGGGTTGTTTGCCTGCAGTGAGTGTGCGTCCATTCGAGTCTTACAGTATTCAGTACACATCTTCGTTCATGCACGACTTGTGTTTGTTCTCTTGAAAGACAGAAGTTGATCGACATGACGGATCAGGGGACCATCCGTTGCAGCATGCACCATCGATTTGTGCGTATGACTTGTTTGAATGCACGGTCGTTCAATCGGGTAGCGAGACGTCAGAGGACAAGAAAAAAACTGACATAAAATTCAGCTCATCGATATTCAAAGCAACGGATCCAAATTAAGGGATTCCTACCTCCATACACACAGAGGGAGTCGATCGATCACACCGACAGGCACACGCGCTCACAAGTCCACTCCTACACATCTAAGCAGTATTGTCCGTGATTGATGCAGTCAGTCAGACTGACCTAGAGCTGGTGCTACAACACGCGGCTGCAAAGCAAAAGAGGAAGAGGGCAGAGGAGAGACAGAGGGTTGACGCTTGCTTGCATACAAATACTTTCTTTCTCTTTGGGTCTCTCCTCATCTCTCTCTCTCTCCCTCTCTCCCTCTCTCTCTCTCTCTCTCTCTCTCTCTCTCTCTTTTCCTTGCTTGCCGCCTACCCGAGGGCCATTTATTTTCATCATTTTCTTTTGACCTCTCTGGCGTCCTTATGGTCACATACTTTAAATACTCTTCGAGTCTTACCATCTGCTCTGACAACCAGACCTTCAAAGCACATACGAACCCCTCGCTCAGAATCGCCCTCATGAAGAACAGGAAAATGGAACCAAAAAGGTCTTAACGCACTGTTCGCTCACCGACACACACAACACAGCACTTTTTAGACACGTTGAGACGTCTTCATGCCACCATATGGATCGTCAGCCCGAAGAACAGCCTGTCCATCAGAAAGTGAGCAAGTTGGCCTTTAGATCATTCATTACGTCACTGCAGTCAAGCAGTCACTCACACACTGACTTCACTGACACACTCTACCGTCACGTGTACTCCCCACACTTTGTCACCTTTTCATCATCAATCTCAACTCCTCAATATCACCGCTCCCTCACCCAGATGGAGACTCACAGACCCACCCACCCACCCATAGCCGAAAGAAGGAAGGCAACTCCTGCGAAGGTTGCAAGCAGAGCCCCAACGAACGGCTTCAGGAGGGCTGCATACAGAAGAGAAGAGAAGAGAAGAGAGAAGAAAATGCATTCAAATTCTTTGTGCAACAGGTCCGTGTTTCTGACTGATACATAGAAATTGAAAGAAAAAAAAGTTGAAGTAAAGAGACAAAGAAGTACAGAAAGAACAGATAAACAGATCGACCGTACCCCTGAAAGACAGGAACTGAGGAAGATTCAAAAACGAATACGTGGTATCATCAAATCGACATTTTGCTGATTTTGAGTTCCTTTCATGCTTCTGCGTGCCTCTATGCATCCCTTTTTTTCTGCAAGAATCACAGACAGGGCAAAACAAAGGCGACGAACAGTTGCACTGAGCTCATGTCTCTTTTTTTCTGTCAAGTCAGGAGAGTCGATCGATCAACGCAGATGAGAGGAAACGTTCCGGCAAAACAATACAAAAAATAACGTGTCAGAGATTGCGTCGCTCCTCACCGTCATTTCCAAAAGATTTGCCCTCTAGGCCAGCAAACGAGGCGATCACCTGATTCATTTCGTCTAGCTTCCACAGGTATGCGGCAGGCTGCACGCACCATGCATCGAGCACAAATGCGCACGTACATGCAGCAGAGCAGACAACATACATCACAATCAACAGATGACTGACACTTCACGGGCAGCCATGCACCGACTCGGTAGGCGAGGGGGAAAAAAGCCCTGCTCGAGCAATTTTTGTGTTCTTGTTCTGTTCGAGTGGCTTGTGCCTTTGTGGCAGGCTAGTTCTTCGCCTGGTAATGGTAATCTCGAACGGGGGGGCGTCTTTTGTCTGTGGCCCAAGTCAAACTGATTCCAATTTGAAAGAGAACTGATTGCATGCGGGAATCTTCATGCATCATCGCGTTTCTCGAGTTGTTCATCTCTCTTTCTTTTGCTTCTCTTGGCCTCACGAAAACTCGTTGTGATGAAAACATCTCTCTCGAAGCCACTCTGCTAAAGAGACGCCGGCTGGCTTGTTGTCGGCGAACTCCCTCACCCCCCAACGTACCCCGGAAAAGGAGAGGAGAGAGCTGATAGCCAGGAAGGCCGCCGAGACCTTCGCCTTTGTACCGTCCCCACAGACAAGACAGAGGCCCCCTACAGCAAGAAGAGCCATCAGACAGGAGAATCCTGCAACCCCAACCTGCGGAAGACAGAGAGGACAAATCATGACAGAAGTCGCGATGCGTCGTGAGGGAAGAAACCCATCCACCCTATGCTCAGGCTCAAACAGAAACGAACTCTTCCAATTTACCGTTGGGAAGTAAAGAGATAAACATGAAAACAGAGATGGATGGATATCAGATAGAGATTTCCGACCACGTCAATCAGGGTTGTAACATTGAGTGCCTCTGTCGCTCCGACAAGGCTGTTTGTAGCTCCAGGCACAATGAATCTGTTTCGACTCTTTTTTGTCGTCTCCCATTTTTCATTCATGAACGCTTTGGTATTTTTGCCTTTCTGCCTTAGCGTCTTCCTTTTCTCTTCGAAAAACCGATCCCAGTACTTTCCTTTCTTCACTGATCTTCTCGTGGGTCCCTTTTTAAATCTCAAGATACCCTTACACACTCCCTGGTTCAAACAGCAACTTACAATTGCGTAGTTGACGTAAACGATCTCCGTCGCGTAGGTGCATGAGTTGCTGTTATCTGCGTATACAGCAAGAAAGGGAGAGGAGAGCCGTGTTTGAAGCCGCATCTTCGTAAGATCAGCTGTGACGGACGACAAGAAAGGGGAAAGGGTCAAGCCGACTGTTTTTTTTTGCGTCAATTTGCAGTCCTTCACTTCCAAAACGCCGATGAACTTTCATACACTACAGGGGACCTCACACGGGCCCCTCTCTCTTTCATTTTTTCCTTCCCGCTCTGACGGCCGATGCATCCTTACGTACTCATTCAGACCCCAGACAGGCAGGCAGGCAGGCAGGCCCCACCTTCTCCTGGCAGATTGACTGCACAGATCATCGATGCGATGTTGCTCCAGGTCTGAGAGACGCTGACCGACGTCAGTTCTTTTGCCCTGCAAATACATACGCACATACGCACACACAGAGAGAGCGCACACGCGCGCGAGAGAGAGAGAGACAGAGAGAAAAGGGAGAGAAAGAGAGAGAGAGAGAGAGAGAGAGAGAGAGAGAGAGAGAGAAAGAGAGAGAGAGGCAGACACACAGACACATAAACAGACACACACACACACACACACACACACACATAAACACACACACACACACACACACACACACACATGCGCATGCACCTGTCCGGGGTTCATGTCGTTGGTGCTGTTTCTTGCTTCTTCGATGAACCAGAAGTTCTCTGCGGGGGGAGTGTTTCCAGCTCTGAGGACTTAGCACTAAGACAACATGATGGCATATGTATATGTGCCGATGCGGGAAGGGACATGCAGAGAGTGTCTGACCCGATGAAGGGACATCCAGAAAGTGTCTGACCTACATGCCAGGAATGGTGAAGGTCGTCAGGGTGTACTTGACAGAGAACGGAGTGGCCGTCAAGGTGTTCTGTAGCGCTGCTTCAGATCCCGGCCTGTTGAGACCATAGGCCCTGCAGAAGCAGCCAGAGGGGGCGTGTTCATCTGCTGGGTTGTCCACGGGGCAGGACAGATATGCATGAATGTTGATGCATGCACAAGTCCATCAGCCTGGCTTGCATCGATGCAGCTTCTTCATGCTGCAATGCAGCCAGCCAAACTTACCATGGCAATCCATGTCCCGTGAAGAGGGCCATTGCCCAAAGTCCACATCCACAGAGGCAAGTCACAAATCCGTACATCCCACAGAGGTACTTGCAGAGCATGCAACTGCTGCCCCTTGATTGAGAACCATGCATCTTGTCAACCCGTCTTCAGATTTTTTGCGGAGGCAGGCTCGAACTGTGGATTCTCTGTGCTCCTGTGTGATTTCTTTGCACCGGCGTCTTTGTTGAAACATAGAAGTGTATTGAGGGGGGCAGTTCTCAAGCTTCAAACCATGCAGTTGCCGGTGCATGTTAGAATTAAGGATCGAAGCTTGAATTCAATGGGGCCCCGGCATATGACCAAGCGAGTCAAGTGCGCCGCCGCGGGGCCGCGGGGTCCAGAAAAGGGCCCGCAAAAGTGTGCGCGTGAAGAAACTCATGCATGCGTAGCCGATTTTGGTGCCAAACAACATGCATGCTCTGCAACATGCAAGTCACTTTCCACATTCACAGCGAGGCCGTCACTTGTCTTGTTTCCGAAGTAGAGGACTTACCTCACTTCTTTACAAAATTCTCCTTCAGCACAGTCGCTATCTCCTTTCATTGTCGATTCGGTCGCTGAAGCGTAACCTTTACATAAACAACACACGCAAATAACAGTCAAAGAAGAGGTTGTCACCAAAATCGGATCCTTCTGAAAATTACAATGCGTTTGCTCCTTTTCAGTACGGCTGCGCTGCTTGCAGTCGGCACTCAGGGACAGAGTCTCTTCAGCAGAGCAAGAGCACGCGTACAGGAATTCCTTGACTCCGATGAAGGCACTGAGGTCGTCGATCAGGTTCAGGAGTCCTCTGTTGTTCAGACTGTTACAGAGGCACTCGACGGAGCGGAGAGTGGCAGCATGATGGAGGAAGTCAGGGATACCATTAGAGACATCTCAGGGTGCACTGGTGATGACTGTGATTTGATGGGAAGCCTTGGCAATTTTGGTTTGGAGGGGGTGAAGGAATCGATTCAGGGGGCGCTGGAGAGACTGTCCTCCTTCAGCCCTTCTGAGTCTGGCACACTCGGTGCCTCCTCATCCGAAGGTGTTCTGAACATCCGACAGAATCTCCAAGAGGCCGAGGGATTGATCAAGATGCCTGAGAGCCTCGGGGATCTCTTCAAGGCAGACGATCTCCTTGAGGCTGCAAGAGAGCGTCTGTCTGGTCTGATGGGAGGAGACCAGCAAGTCTCTGCTTTGTCTGATCTGGAGGCTGTCCTCAAAGATGCACGTGCAGATTTGAAGGTAACTGACTTGAACCTTCTCGAGGGGGGTGCACCCAAGAGACTCCAAGAGGGTCTGCCCTCAATCGGGTCTCTCCTTGACAGAGCCTCTGGGCAGATTGACGGTGGGCTCTCTGGACAGAGTGCAGATGAAGAACAGACCGCCCTTCAAGAGAGTTTGCAGGGTGCCCGCACTCGCTTGTCCTCTGTCAGCAATCTCGAAGACATCTTCACGGTCGACGGTCTTCTTGCAGATGTCAGAAAGCGTCTGAGCGAGTCTCCTTCCTTCGCCGCTTCCACAGAACTCCAACAATCCGACTCGCTCATCGGCAGAGCTCGGGACTCTCTGAGAAATCTCAGGCTTTTCAGAGATGCCACACCTGAGCTCACTCCCTCCGCCCCCACCATGGAGGACGTGCCCACCCCCCCTGCCTCTACTGTTGAGACCACTCAGGTTGAAGAGACAGTCACAGAGACAGAGACCTCTGCAGAGACTGTTCCTGAGACCGAAGTTGCAGAGATCGCAGAAGAGAGACCCGAGGAAGTGCAGGCCCTCCAGGTTGCCGACGAGCAGTCTGAATTGATGCAGGATCAGGTCGGAAGGGAGGGAAAGGACACTGCAGGTCTCCCTGCATTGGAAGAGCAGAAGGGAACAGAATGACAAATAAAATAGCTCAGAGAGTGTGTGAGAGAGAGAACACAGATCCGATGCTTTCAGTGCTCCCCTGCCCATTCATTACAGAATACGACTGCTTCATGCTTTTTATTTCTCCTATGATCTGTGTGTGTGTTTTTGTTCTTGCAGGTGATCACTGAGCCTGCCGACGTCGTTGCCCCCATGGAGCCCTCCCCTCTTCCCCCCACCCCCAGTCCCACTCCCACTCCCCTGACCGAGGAAGAGAAAGAGGCGATGAGACTTGCATCTGAGCTGGGTGCCCCGGAGACCATTTTTGAGGGTAGCTCTTCTGATGGTCGCTCCTACGCCACCCTCTTGTCTGAGTATATTGAGCAGCAGAACGTGCAGCTGTCTGCTCTCTCCAAGGATGACTCTGATGTCCTCCTTGAGATTTTGGGAGATGAAGCAGGTCAGTAGAACAGTGCGCAAACAGGTACAATGCACTTTTTCAGAGCAAACTCGTGACTCACTGCGTGTGTCCGTCGATTATTTCACTGTGTCATGCATAACAGTCGTTCAGCATGCCTCTGTTCCCCTCGTCATTGCGCATCGAAAGAAGGGCAGAGAAAGGGAAGGCTCGCCCGTCTCTCTCAAAGCAGAACAAAGAGCTGAAGAGGGGTAGTGACACATGAGACCTGCGCTACCATCTGCTTGATACCCATGCATGTTGTTTTGTTTTTGATTGCAGGTCCGTACTTCGACACTCTGAGAGAAGACCCCCAGAGGAGAGTTGAGACCACAGTCGACTGGACTGGCTGGGTCGACAAGCAAGTCTTCTGCATTGGGGGGTACTGCCCGGAGGCTTCCACCTGCAGACCCACACTGACGGGAGACGAGAAATGCCGATGCAATGAGGGCACAGAGGAGATCATCTCTGTTGAGGGGGGCAGAGTCTGCGAATCCTGGGAGGATTGGATCCCTCGTGCGAAGTGGTGTGGACCCAGAGACAGGTGCCATAGAAAGAGTGTGTGCAAGTGGTCTGAGCTAAAGCAGAGCTCCATGTGCATGTGCGAGGCAGGATGGTTCGGGTTTCCTGATGGAAGAAGAGGTTCATATGACTGTGACCGTGCCAGACAGCCTTAGTCAATCAATTTGTTCTTGCTGTTTCCAAAAAGGATGGATCGACTGACTTGAACGCGGTAGTCGGTCGACCGTTGTGCCTTCATGTTCTTTAGTTGTGCGTGACCGACTGACTCTTGCTCTTGTCTTTTGACAGAGCGACCTTGTTTGGGTTTTCTTTCCAAAAACTGAAATTCGAGTTGCATGTGCATGGAGAAATGTGGAGGGAGCACGACGATGGGCTTTCCTTTGGATGAGAGAAAAGATCATCTCATGAGAAGGCATTAGAGCCACAGTTCGTATTTGACTGAATGGGAGAATAGATGAATAGATGGTTGAATGTCGCTGCGCAGCCCTTGGGGTTGCGTGTCTCCATTCAAGTTTGCATGATGCATGCATGCATGCATGCTTGTTTGTTGGCGAACGTCAAGAAGGACGGATGCCTCGGTGCGTTTTGTGTTTCGTCACTAGAAGTTCCTACCTGTACACGACTCTCTCAATAAGTCAGAGCAAATTTTTTTTAACGACGAGTCAACGTTTCATAAAGCCCGCCATGCAATTTAAAGTGAATGTGATCAAGTGCCTAATTCTTGGACCGGCAAGTGCTTCAAGAGGTAAGATTTGTGATATATATAGTTGATTTAATGTTGCAATTAATATTTATAAAAGATATTTATGTGTTTACCCATATCCACTGATGATTATAAAGGTTAATTATATGCATAGTGCGTGGTCAGAAGTTGCATGACTCTACATAACTTAAAATAGATTTATTTTTTTCCGTGGTGCGCTCAGCGGCTTTAACTGTCTCAATTCATTCATTCATTTTTGTGAGATCTACAATTTTTTTATAACATTTGTACTTACTTAGTATTACTTAGCAATGCATGTACTAACATGTATAGGGATCTTTATAATCGATCTCGTAACCCAGTTTTACTGAAATTAGGCTTTAATCAGAAAAGAGGCCCTGGCTTCCCAGACTGCACACACTTACACTAACACTAACATAGCATACACGCATTTTTTCATTTTTAAGGGTACCGGTAGCGGAGGGCGGTTCTATCTCTGTCTCTCACGACCCGTGTCGTCGTTGAACAAAAGTGTACCTCAAGCAGCTCATACGGAAAAGTAGACCGCATTTCGTTTCGGAGGGTAGCTCCAAGCCCAGTAACGCCCAGCCCCCGGTTATTAAAGGCTCTGAAATTGTACATACTTACATAAACATGCATGACCGGTCAAGCCACGTGAGATCACTTAATTCAAACCACCGATACCTTTCGAGGTTACGAGACACTCATCTAACAGGTGAAGTATGAATATATCATAGATATTATACTGTTATGCCCTCCTAGCTTGGCGACGGGCTGGGACGCGGGGCGGCGTCGAATTAATATACTAACCGCAACTTAATTTAGCACGATTACGATTGTGATTACAAATATAAAAAATAGTTTTATCACGTAAAGAGTCTTTTAAGACTTGCGATATATTTCTGATAATATTTGTAAAGTCTGTATAAATTTTTAAGTTCGTATGCGCCACCGATTACGTTTGTGAAAAATATGAAAATTCAAAGTCAGGATTCATTTTCCAGGGCCGCCCGACTTTGAATTTTCATATTTTTTACAAACGTAATCGGTCACGCGTATGAACTTAAAAATTTGTACAGATTTTACAAATATTATCAGAAACATGTTGCAAGTCTGAAAAAACTGTTTCTGCGATAAAAATATTTTTTACATTTGCAATCGCAAACGTAATTGGCTGTATGGGTTTGCCAAATTGAGTTGCGCTTGGTATAGACAGAGGGACGAACCGAAGTATTGCACCACTAGCAGATGATATCAGGCAGGACGCACCGCGCGCATATATATAGAACGACCGACCATCGAGTGAGCAACATGTGAGCAACACGCATGCGCAACATGCATGTTCATATTGAATTGAACTAGCTATACCGCATGCACCAGTCAATGATCGAGTACAAACAGAGCTACAGATGGAGACAGAACGGAAAGGCATACAAAGACGAATAAAAGGAATACAGTCTGATAGAGCGATACATTCGATTTTTATATATAAGAATGTTACAGTATGATTAGATCTCTTTCAACAGCCAAGACAGTCCTGCTATACACGTACTGTTCGCTAAGGGACCGACGGTGGACTCTACCGAAATCACCAACCCCAAGATTGATCAATGTGACGCAGGGTTGCCGATTTTTTTGGTGGTAGACAAGCTTTATTACCGGTAACTGGTAATTGCCGGCAGAGTTTGCTGGCAGTTGGCAAAGACTTGACAGAATTCTAACAGTGACTAACACTTTTCAATATGTTATAGGTCAATCAATCAATCACTTAAGGTTAGACTTAAGGTCAATTCAAAAAGTCAATGCGTCATCTGTAGGGACAGCTATGCGGCCAGTGTGCTTGAAAATGACGCAGGTTGAAGCGATCGGTCCCATCTTGCACTTGGCGCCCAAAGACAGAGAACCACTAGCCGCAATGACCAGAGCTGGCCCAGACAGATGCACCCACGCGATTCTAATAATAAAAAGAGTCCGCTTCAAAGTTTGGGCGGTCCCTCCAATCCAGTGCTCCAGCCTTCAAAGAAAGATCCGCCGCTAAAAGCTATTATCTGAGGCCTCGAAGGGCCTCTGACTCCAGAGACCTAGGGGGGTGGAGATTTGTCATCTACAAGCAAGCAGACATGAAAGAATCATAAGTAAATAATCGAACAGAGACAGGGAAAGCGAGTATGTGAACGAAAGGCGGTTAGGTGTTTGTAGAGACAGGGAGGGCAAGTATATAAATGAGGGAGCTCGAGGAAGCAATGTTCTTCTTGCTCCTCCCCCCTCAGCAAACCGGGTAGGGGCTGCGCAAGTACAGAGCCGCAGGCTTACCATCTCCTCTTTTTTCAGAAAGAAGTAGACTTTTTCCGTCTCTTACTTTGATCGCTCTCTAACGACGGTCAAGGCCTGATATACAGAGAAGCAGAACAGTGAGAGATGAAGCAAAGTCAAAAAAGAGAGTAGTTGTTGGACAGACGCTGTCATAGAGCTATTAGAACTTTTTGCTACTTATAGGGGTGAAACAGTTAAAAATTTATATTTTTTTAATTTTTGTGTGTGTGTGTGTGTGGTTAGGCTTTTCAAATGCTAATAAACACTTAAAAACATGTTTTTGAAGGTTAGCGCCGCAGGCGAAATTTTTTTTTTGGGACCCTAATTTTTATTATTTTTTTTGTCGGTAAAAGGAAGGCAGACTGAGGCTATTACCGGTTACTGGCAATTGCTGGTAGACTAGACCTGTTACCGACCAGAAAAGCAACCCTGATGTGACGGTATGCTCTTACTTCTGGATAAGTCAAGTAATCGAGTGAAAAGAATACATGCAAAATATTTAACTTTTGTGTGATCCGGGTAGGGATGCCGAAAAAAATGAATAATTAATGTATGTACCTTCTACATGCGCATCATTCGTAAGAAGTCATGCGCATCATCTCCTATACAATGGTACTGACAAACCGGAACCGTGCATGCAATATCAGACAAACTGACTCCAAGAATGTAACATCTGATCAATTGAGAAGTATAGGACAAGGCATGAGAACCGACGCACGCGACCCCCCTTCCCCCTTTGCTGCTGCCTTTTGTCTATCACTTCCAGCAGGTGAATAGTGTACTCAATGGTATAAGCAGGAAAGAACATAAGAAGATCAATCATCAAATGAGGGAATATAACAAAATTAAGTTGAACCAAGAACAGTAAAAAGAAAGAAAGTTCTTTCATTCCATAATGCGATCAACGAAGGACTCCTCGAACGAGCAATGACATCAGAAAAAACCTTCACGAGAAAATAAAAAGGCCAACGAAGAAGAAAGCATTCAAGAAAAAGAAAAGTCAGTTCATCAATAAGAATATAAGCAGGGGCATTACAGGAAAGTAAAGAACGCAATACATTCGAACTCATCTGTCCGATCATTCCTTGCAACCAAGGAATACAAGAAAAACCATAGATGAATCTAACTCTCTTCAGGGTAGGGAAGGGAGGGAATGGAAGAGCATTATCGAAATCATGGAGGCAAAAAAAGGAAAAAGCACAAAGGTCATAATACCATTCAACGAGAGCATCCTGATTAGGGTTTGCAGCTGCAAAAAGCAAAACAGAGGGTGCCTGTTAGAGAAAAAAATCTAAAGCCCCAGCACCGTGGAACCTTCCTGCCTTTCCAAGATATATTCAGGACTGTAAAGATCTAAGACTTCCTGTAAAAGTAAAACAGGAGGGCACCCATCCCAAAGACTCATTATATCAGAAGAAGCACAGCCAGGAAAACGAACAAAAAGAGAGCAGTCATCTATATATCATGCACCAAACCATGACTTGTCTTCCCAAGATGAAACAGAGAAAGAATCAGCAACTGAGAACTCTTGCCAGGCTGCAAAGAATCTTGCCCCCC
>JAHBMJ010001106.1:10886-18386 GCA_018398765.1 Chromera velia | reverse complement strand
ATGGGCAATCTTCCTCTCACTTTCCCCTCCTTGCTAGACTCACCCCTCTGCAGCGCGACTTCCCGTCCTCCCGCCGTATGTTTGTCTTCCTCCTGTGCAGCAAGTCATCCTCCGGTGTTCTTTCCATCTCTGCCCTTCCCCGTTCTGCCCTGTTGGTTACGGATGGCTCGATCTTTTCTTTTTTGCGCATGCTGACATACAACCCGATGGGTGGGCAAGGTGGGCTGCCTGTTGGTTGCTCTGATAGAAAGCTGTGCACCACACCTATGAAGGCTGCTGCCGGTGTGTAGATGATTTTATTCATCGGCTCTCTGTCTGCCCCCGATGGACTGCCGAACAAGCCTTTTTGCAGTGGTTGGTATTAATTCAATCAGACCGCTTCATTCATTGTGACTCACCCTTTGCATCCGCCTCCTTTTCTGATCTGAGAGTTTGTAAGTTCATCACATCGCTCTTGCGCTCTCAACCCTCTCTCTTCTTTATGATTGCTCGCCATATTGTAGTAAATGATTGATTAGATTAAGTTCGAATAACTGTCGTCCACTTAGCTTGCAGCTGGCATAATTGAACAGACCCATGCATATATGTGCTGCCCGGGAGTTCTAACTCCACCTAGGGTTTGACATCAATCAATCAATCAATCAATATCTGTGTGCTTTGCCTCTGTGCCTCTCTGCTTGTCCAAGTGACTCCATTCTATGCGGTCTGTAATTATGCCCCGCTTTTTCTTTGAATTGCATGCGCTTCTTTCTTTTCTAGAATTTTCTGGCACTAAAAAGAATTGAATGCCTTTTGACTGCCCCCCGTTCAAAAGGAAGAGAGACACTGAATAGTGAAGAGAAAGAGGGAAGAGAGGCCATTCACACTCTGTTGGTTGGTCACAAATAAGAGCGGCACGACCATCCATTAACCGAACGATTTTTCCCTTTTTTTCTGCCTGCCTGCCTTTTTACTGAGTCTTCTTTTCTTCTTGGCTTTCCTGTTTTCCTGCCTATTTAGAATATTTGTTCATTTACATCTCTCTACCCTTATCTCTCTCTCTGTTTCTCTTGGACTACGTGTATGTTCCTGCTTGTCTCTGCGTGTTTCTCTCGATCGATCCTGAATCGGCTCAATCGATCCGGCCTGTAGGGAGATATGATCGATACGGAGAAGACTGCCTATTGATCTGGTGCACATTTGACTCAGAAAAGAGCGAGATGAGTACCTTTTTGTGCGGTAGTCTAAGAACTGCTTTTTTGAAGTTCTGGACTTCACCCTTGCGCTGAGAGGCTCAACGCGGGTGGTGCTTATGCACAGTATGGTTCTTAATCGAACCCTGGGACTTCTTTTACATGGCTGTTCAGTCGGGCCTAAGAAGCAGTGTTTGCCTATGTCAACTTGCCGCACAAAGATCATTTAGTATCAATCTCTTCCTCGTTTCTCTGGGGTTCTCTTCTGTCGAATGTCCTTTTCGTTCTCGTGTCCTTCTCTAAGCTTGCCTAGCAGCCACAATATAGCCTTATAGCCCCAGCGTTCCCAGTCCGACAGCCCGAGTCACTGAAAGCTAGGTGGACCCTTCGAGCTCCCTTGACCGACGGACAGCTAGGTCTCCTTCTCTAAGCTCGCCATCCGATACAGCCTTCTAGCCCCAGCGTTTCTAAAACGATACCCCCGGTGACTAACATCTAGGTTGGACCCCTCTAGTTCCGCTCACCCATGCAGAGAGGTTGGACCCCTCTACTTCCGCTCACCCACGCAGAGCTAGGTTGGACCCCTTTAGTTCTGCTCACCCACCTAGAGCTACTAGGTTGGACCCCTCTAGTTCCGCTCACCTACCTAGAGCTAGGTTGGACCCCTCTAGTTCCACTCACCTACCTAAAGCTAGGTTGGACCTCTCGACCAACAGTTGCCGAACCCCCAACCCTACCCATGTTCTCTTTAAGCTCCCTCGAGATAC
This sequence comes from Chromera velia, assembly GCA_018398765.1. Classification (NCBI taxonomy): domain Eukaryota; family Chromeraceae; genus Chromera; species Chromera velia. The sequence goes on along the minus strand of JAHBMJ010001106.1, from coordinate 16,447 downwards.
GTTGGGCAGAAAGTGGGGTCGCTCCTGCAACTCTATGTTACACCTTTTTCTCCTTTGCGCTTCCCTTCTGGTTGGTTGGCAATGCGTGCAGCATCTGAAGTTTGGTGTGAATAAGAATGGAGTTCTCGGATTTGATCAGTTTCTGATGTATGAATTAATTGTACAATTTGAATTAAGAGGGACGAGAAATCCCCTAAAATCTACAGCGCCGCCATAGGTTCAGCAAGATTAGATTCTGGCAGCAGCTCTGCCAGACAGGGAATCTCTGGGGGTATGAGTGGTGATGTCAGACGGATTCTCGATCGAACTGGAATTGAATCTTCAAACAGGAGATCAGCAGCCACCCGGACTTACTTGGCAGTTCTGGATATTACGAGCTCGACCCACCCTGAATTTGTTTTGGTCCTGCTGGACCAAATTTAGCCTTCATGAAATTCAGATGGGGGGGCAGTTCTGATGGAGGAGACGCACGAGATCGGAGAGCGGAACACAGAGTCTGAGGAAAAGAAAAAGAAGAAGAAGAAGAAGACAGAAGGCGCAATGGCAGAAGAAGTAGCAGTGTGGAAATGTCCGACCGACCTTGGAATAAAAAGAAGGGAGATCTATCTGTCATCTTTTTTTGACAGGCAGAGCCCTGTGCGTTCATTGGACAGACAGAGACTAACTGATGCATACATAGATAGCGGGACCAGCAATTTGGTCCAGTATTGTGCATTGCACCAGAAAGGATATTCACGGTTCAATTCAATTTGAATTCGTGTATTTACATAGGAGGAAACAGTATATAGACATTTTTTAAAAGATTTGTGTGGAGAAAGACAAATCACACAGTAGACTGTTAAACGTCTGTTGATTTTTTTTATTTATTTGATCATGTGTCTTTGGAGAGGCCGGAGCAGTTGCCAACAGATCGATGAAAAGCCTAAAGAGGGTAAGTGCATGCGTGCATGTCAAGATGAGTAAGTGATCATTCCATGTGGGTAACTCATCAGACAAACTCACTGACAGTATCTTAAATCTAATTGTCCCCTAAATTCCGAGCTCTAGTCTAAGCTAAGATTCTATAAAAATTAATTGGTAAAAAATCTAAGCCTTAAATCCTATAAAATCGTAGCTATCTGCCTAGCTATCTGCAAAGCAGTTAAACAAACTGTTTAGTAAACTTTAGAGCAAACTTTGAGTCTCTGACAATGCCTGGCAGCAGTATTTTTTTTTTAATATGCATGATTAAACATAATTTTTTCATTAGGTTCAATTTTTTAAAAAAAATATAAGCAACGTTTATATATTTTTTTCTTTTAAATTTTTATTTTAACCTCCAAGTTTTTGATATTCTGTCTCGTCTTTCAATTTGTCTTGCTGCTTCTTGTAATTGCTCTCCAATTCAACTTGTCCGAAAGGTTCAATCTGACAATCTCATTTAAGTTTATGTAAATTAATTTATAATTCATGTAAATTCATGATTTTAAAACTTATATATACTAATCGCCAGCTTTTACCACAACAATACCATACAATACAATAGTAGTAATGAAATTGAGAATGGAATAGTTAGAGTTGACCTACAATCTGCAATTAGATCTTGAATTGACTTGCTTCAAGTTGCTTGATAATTTAGTATGCAAAAAAAGTTTATATGTGATTTCTGAATCGCTCAAATTGATGTTGATGTTGATTCCCAGATTGATTCCGAGGCATTGAAATTCATGAAGGCTCCTCAGTGTTCTCACTACCTACCAGCCTTCAGTTTACTTTCATTTAATACTTGATTGAAGTGTGAATCATCTACTCACGTGTTGCATCCCGTTGATTCACTCACGTGTCCTGAGCCCCTTTCCCTCACCGCTTCCCTCCCGTCCATAGTTTTTCAATCTTTCTTTCTGCAAAGCAATAAATGACTGATTTTTCAGTATGAGTGCTCGGCGATGAGCGCTTCCAAGCCGCTCTTGTCCGCCCCCTCGAGCCTTCCGACCTCGGCGCCGTCCTTGACGATTGCAAAAGTCGGCATGCACTTAATCTCGAACTTCTGTGACAACCCTCTCTGCACACACACACACACACACACACACACATGTACCCACATGTTAGTGCTGTTTCTAATTCTGAGGCTTCATACAGGGAGCTTTGTGTGAATTGTGCTTTGAAGTGCACAGTCTATGTACAAGTACTGAACTTCGCATCGCATACAGAGAAGGAAGAGGCCACGTAGATGTCAGACTTGAAAAAGCGGCAGAGGAAGGAAAGAAGGGACTTGTCAAAGAAATGGCTCATAAAGTCCCTCAATTATCAGGCCGATTTGGGGGGTGCAAGGGATACCCCGTTGGAAGGATCAATTGAGGTGCACAATTCATACGAAAGCGGAAGTGCATGCATTTCTTCTCATGGACCACCATGCTATTCAAAATTGGGGCACTAGAGAGAGAGAAAAAGGGACGATTCTGGAATTGAAAAGAAACGGTGCCGAAGGAGCTCAAGTCCTCCGTCTCCACCCTTCTCTCTACACCGACCTGATCGTCCACATTGACTTTTGCAAACAGCGCGGCGCCCTTCATTTCCTCAGACATCAGACCGAACTGAGGGGCAAACGCCAGGCAAGGCCCGCACCACGCAGCCCAGAAGTCGATCACCAGAAGCTTCTTCTCATCTGCAGATATCGATCGATCACACGAAGGAAGGATGCCGGGTGCAAATTTCACTCTCTGATGTCTTGTCTTTCTCACGCAAGTACGTTTCTTGGATCAAAAATATCCGCAGTCAACATAGAAGGCAAGGTCCCTGTGACCAAGATCTACTTCTTTCCCCTCTGCACAAAGGATACCCCCCCAAAACTGCACTTCACGCTGCAACCCCCCACCCACCTTGGGCCCTCTTCTTCAGGTCTTCGAAGCTCGCGCTGTCGGAGATGTCAATGACAAGTCTGCACACACACACACACACACACACACACACACACACACAAGGGGATTCAGCAAACAATGGCGTACACACTTTTGTCTGGAATCTGACCACACGCACCGCTCTGCTGTCTCTCTCTTGATTCCGCCTTCTCCTTTTCTGCCATTGTTCACGCCTCACGCCTCCCCTCCATCCCTTCTTCCCCTTCCCTCTAGCTCTCTCTCTCTCTCTCTCTCTCTCTCTCTTTTAAACCAACCTGTTCATTTTCTTCTTTGCGAGTTCGTCCAGATTGGCCTCTGTCGCCTTCTCGACTGCCAGGGAGATGAGCTCTTCCATCTCAGAGGGCTGCAGGCAGGTAGGCGAAGTGGAAAGAAACAAAAAAGGCAGCGTCATGGACGAAAAGAACATCTTACAAACGAATCCCTTTCAGATACCGAAACGAAGATGAAACCTGTACCTGTACATTTGCCTCCTTCCTGTCCGTCTTTTTCAAGCCAACTGCACGGTGTGCATCCCTAATTGATTCTGTGGCCAAGATGAATAAGTAGTCGACGGGTGAGGACACAAAACATCCCAGAAAGAAAGAGGTGTTGCTGAAGTGACACGAACACACGTGTGTATGGACATGCAGTCAAGTGAACAATCCAACAAGATAAGATGACGAAATTCAAGACGTCATCCATCTATCCCTCCCACCCACCGACCTGCATTTCGATCTCGTCGGGAGCTTCCATCATCGTTTTCAATTTCGAGGCCAGCTCTGCAACCTGAATGTGTGCGGACAGAGAAAGACAAAACAATCTTTGTCCAGGCGAAAGCGGGGCCACGCACTAGGGGTGCACGAATACACAGGAATAAACTATCAATCGAGTTTTACTCAACACGCCACATGTACGCACCCCAACCATCAGTGAGAACGCTGAAGGAATCTCAACGGAGGCACCAATCTTCCTTTCTCTCTCTCTCTCTCTCTCTCTCTCTCTCTCTCTCTCACACACACACACACACACACACACACAGAGAGAGAGAGAGAGAGAGAGAAGGCATGCACACACACACACACACACACACACACACACAGAGAGAGAGAGAGAGAGAGAGAGAGAAGGCATGCACACACGCACACACACATACACACACACACACACACACACACACACAGAGAGAGAGAGAGAGAGAGAGAGAGAGAGAGTCCATCTCCCCAACTAACCTCCGAGAGTCCCGACGGGATGTCTTCTTCGAAGATTTCCAGTTTCCTGCTCAGAAGCTGCATGGGGAAGTGGGGGCAGAGGGACGGGGAAGAGTGGATGAGAAGAGAGAGATAGGGGAATCTTTGAGCTCGCAGAGAAGGGAAAAGAAGAGAGACAAGCGAGGAGAGCACAGAAGCTTTGGGAAAACGCACGACGCGGTCGCCGGGCCACACGTCTCTTTCTTGTCTGCGTAAAAAAGAGAAAAACTGGGATTGAAACAGTCAAACGGTCAAATGATCAAGCTTCAGACCCCGTTACACTTGATTTGTCAACAAGTAGCTTTCGTCTTCTTCCCTTGTTTTTCGACAGACTGACCACGGCCATTCTCTTCAGTTTCATCAGTGCTCCAAGTCTCTGCTGGGTTTTGGTGGCCTCCTCTGTCTTTGCCGCAAGGTCGAATTTCTCTCCTGTCATGTTTTTGTGGATGAAGGAGACAAAGGAAGCGAGGCTCCTGCAGACGTCACATGATCATAGCATCATGATGACGTCAAACATGTTGAAGGTCGTCAGTACTCCTCTCGTGACTCTTTTTCCTTTCGGCTGTTTGTTCGAAACACTCTTTTTACTTTCGGCTGTTTGTTCGAAGCACTCTTTTTCCTTTCGGTTGTCTGTTTGAAGCACTCTTTTTCCTTTCGGTCATTTGTTCGAAGCACTCTTCTTCCTTTCGGTTGTCTGTTCGAAGCACTCTTTTTCCTTTCGGTTGTTTGTTCGAAGCACTCTTCTTCCGTTCGGTTGTCTGTTCGAAGCACTCTTTTTCCTTTGGGCTGTTTGTTCGAAGCCAACGAAGCCGTTCACAAGCAGACAAATGGGCCCCGTGTCAGGAGGCGCCCAAGAACTTTTCTCTGGATTGAACAAGCTCAGAAAGCACCTTTCATTCTCTCTGTCTTCACCTTTGCACCAGTTTTCTCTCTCTCTCTCTCTCTCTCTCTCTCTCTAAGTGAACCAGCCAGTGTTCTGATTTCCATCAGAAACGAAGAAAAGTCGAAGAAGGACTTTCCCTCCCCTGACCGTGCAACCCGTGCACCCACCCACCTGTCTCCCTGGTATCTGATTCCTGTGCCCTTGTCGGACTCGGAGGCGGGGAAGATTTTCAGATTCGGAATACCAGGCTCCGGCAGTCGCGTCTTGTCCGTCTCGTTGGCGTCGCAGTCGAATTTGCAGATCCGCACATTTGGGACGTCCTGCAGTGAGTGAGTGAGGCAGACAGAGACGGAAGAGGAATGAAGCGGGTGGCGGCAAATGGAGGCCCGTGTCTTTCTCTGCGTCTCTCTCTCTCTCTCTCTCTCTCTCTCTCTCTCTCCACTGCACACACACGCAGAGAGAGAGAGAGAGAGAGAGAGAGAGAGAGGGAGAGAAAGTTGGGGCAAAGGCACCAACCGAGGCGTAGGGACAAGGAGAAGAGGGCGAAAAGACTTG
>JAHBMJ010001106.1:0-10560 GCA_018398765.1 Chromera velia | reverse complement strand
CCCCCCACACACACACCTTCATCAGCTTTCCTAGAGCCTCAATGGTCGGCCCGACGGCTTTGCAGGGACCGCACCACTCCGCCCAGACGTCCAGAAAGGAGTTCATCTTCGGGTCCAGAACCAACTCGTCGAACGATTTCTGCACTCACACTCAAAAGAGATGAATGACTGGGGGGGAGATAAAGGAATGCAAGAGAAACGAAGTGACGAAAAAAGGTCCAGACAGACCACTTATCGGAAAGCAAGCTGTGAAGGGAGAAAAAAGAAACAGCTTGGAGAAGCCCTCGCTCAAACCGTGAATCAAGGAAAGAAAAGGGTTCAGATGCCGAGAGATATCGGGGACACGCAAAGACATGTTGGAGGCAGAGAGATGCACGAGCACATGAAGAAATCGACTTACTGCGGTCACCACAGTGATGCCTGGGTGGGCTGGGTCTGCGTCATTCGGGGGTCGTGTCTGCAAGCGGATAGAGAGCAGACACCAGATTTCAAAGAGGGGTAGGGAGAGAGGCATGTTGGTTCTTTCTGTAAGTATCTGTATCGGTCCACAGACGGATCTTCTTGCTGGATCGTTCTGCGTGCTTTGTATGCACACGCGTGTATTTCTGGGAACGGGGGGAATAGTAGAACTGTACTGTCTGTGACTCCCTTTAGAGGGGTGGGCGGAGACTTGCACACGAAGGTGGAGACAAAGAAGAGACAAAAATACATCGGCCTCTTCTTTGCACCTTTTTCCGTCTCTCCTCTGACCCCCCTCCTCTGTCCGAACCCACCTGCGACTTGATAAACTTCGTTGCTGTCCCCTCATTCGCAGCCTTCGCAAAGGCAACCACCTCCTCAACAGAAGAAGGCAAGGAAGTGGCGACAAACTTCTTCTGGATTCCTGAACTGCAAGAGAAGGAGGCCTCATGTGCACGCGCGTCCATTCGTTCGTCCAGGTGATCGTTCAGATGGACAGGGAGGGAGACGGGTGTGCGGAGAACAAGGAAGAAGTGATTGAATGAATGAAAGAAAGAAGGAAAGAATGGAGTACGCATAGAAAAGCAGCGCAAATTGTGCACAGCGATGATGCCACGAGAGTCAAACAGCCAGCCAGCAGGATGATTATGGGAGGACAACCAAGGCAATTAAAGGGTGGGCAGACAGAGCAAAGATGAACAAGAAAGCTAGGGGAACTGAGAAGTCTCCTTCCTGTCTTTTCACTTTTCTTGTTGTCTGTTGGCTCGCTCTTCGGACACACTCACGTGCAGAACAGGAGTGATGTGGTTGTGCGGTCACTGGCTGGCCCGACTGCGTTGACAAAGCCCTCCAGCTCCGCCTCGCAGTTGAAGATGGACATCCCGAGAGCTGCCAGACCTTCAAGAGAACGCGCATCGAAAGCAGCCTGGCAGGAAGGAGGGAAGGAGGGAAGGAAGGAAGGAAGCACGCAAGGAAACAAAGCACGATGAGAAGCAGAAAGGTACTAGAAGGACAGGTTTGATCAAGAGTGGATGAAGAAGGGAAGAAGGAAGAGAGGGAGATGCAAGAAGAAGATCACCACGAAAAGAAAAGAAGCGAGAGAGAGAGAGAGAGAGAGAGAGAGAGAGAGAGAGAGACGCATGAAAGACAGTTACAATGCACAGAAAGGAGACGAAGAAAACTGTACAAGTGAAAAAGCATTCAATCCCGAAAGAATGATATCTTCGGAGCGCGTGGAATCGAATCTAGAACAGCCAATCTCTCCACCGTCTCACTCACCGTCTTCCTCTCTGCTTTTGACCTCAACCTTCGCATTTTTTTCTCTCCTCTGCCCATCCCCATTTTTCTCCATTCGTCTTGTGACAGACTGCATGCTCTTTCTTTACCCTTTTTTTTTCTCACTGAAAGACTATATGACTCTTTGTTTTTTTCTCCTTTTCATGAACACAACACACAAACACACTGACAGACGGTCAACCCAACCAGAGAGATGGATAGACAGACAGACAGAGAGGGGAGGGGCATCAACAGAAACAGAAGAGACCTGCACAAGTTTCCCCACTTTGCGCCCGTTGTCCTGGTCCTCCTTGCATGAGACGATGAAGAGACCCCCGTTTGAGAGGAAACTGCTTGCATCACAGTCAGGGGAAGGAGGGAATACTAACAGGAAGAGAGAACGTAGAAGGGTGAACAGGGGAGAGTTGCATTGTCGCCAGAAAATACAAAGAGAAAGTAACCGGAAAGAGGGCAGACAGATAGGCACGAAGTGTGTGGGGTCACGATGCAATCTCCCCCGTGCACGGAAGACCACTCCCGGAAAACAAACACAGAAAGACACAGAAAGTTCAGAGAAGAAAAACAAACAGACTCCATGTCTCTCTCTCTCTCTCTCTCTCTGTGTGTGTGTCTGTGTGTGTGTGTGTGTGTGTGTGTGTGTCTGAGAGAGAGAGAGAGAGAGAGAGAGAGAGAGAGAGAGAGAGAGAGAGAGAGAGAGAGAGAGAGAGAGAGAGAGAGAGAGAGAGAGAGAGAGAGAGAGAGAGAAAGAGAGAGAGAGAGAGAGAGAGAGAGAGAGAGAGAGAGAAAGAGAGAGAGAGAGAGAGAGAGAGAGAGAGAGGAAGAGAGAGGAAGAGAGAGGAAGAGAGAGGAAGACAGAGACAGAAACAGAGAGAGACAGAGAGACAGAAACGGACAAACAAACAGACTGACGCGTTGACGATTTTGCCGTCCTTGCTGGAGTCGATCTCGTACACAGTTCCCGTGTGACGCCATGCGAACAAAGCGATGTCCTCGTCAAGGGCAAGCTTCTTCAGAGGTTCGATTCCGACCTGGCAGAACAGACAAGAAAAGAATGGAACGACGAGAGTACCGGAGACATATCGGCAACTGCCTGTCTCTCTCCCTCTTTCCATCTCTCTTTCGTGCTCCCTCTGAGACTCCAGTCTACATCTTGTGGTGCCTTCTCGGTGGAGTCTGCTCTGAGCTGTCACGCTGATCCGAAAGACTGCATGTCTAGCCGGTGCAGATGAGATGCGATGCCAAAAGACCTTCACCGGGCAAAAAAAGAAAAGAATGAAAGGACGGAAGAGCCCTTGAGAAGCACCCAACACATGAAGGTCATACATAGGCTCCGTCTACACACACATAGAGGGCGCATTAGCTGACCTTGGCGGCGTCTCCGCCAGCCTTCCGCCCTGCAAGTGCAATGGCTCCCACGTCAATGTTTCCCTCCCCCCAGGCCTCTGTGAGCTTGAAGAGGAAGTACTGAGCTTCTACAGGCGTCTCGAGTTCCAGCACGCACTCATTGTAAGTCTCATCTGTGGTCAGACAGTCGAGCGGTTTGTTGGGGGCATCTGCAGGGAGTGCGTCGAACTTCTTCTTGTCGAAGTCATCGAAAGACGAAGAGAAGGATGCGAAGTCGATGGGTTCTTTGCTTGCCCATAGAAGGGCTGTCTTGATGGGGCAAGTGCAGTTCTCTGGTCCCCTGATGAAGACATGGGTGAGGAGGGCGGGCTCGTCTGTCTTCAGAAGGAGGTTGTAGTTTGTACCGTCATCGGAACAGTGCGTCTCTGCTTTCAGACAGTTGTCTACTGAATACTGTGGAGCCTCCTCACCCCCATCGTATTGCACGACCTTCAGGCCGAGCTGGGTGTTGAACAAAATCAGATCCGTCGACATCATAAGTTTTCAAGGCAAGTCGAAGGAAGGACAGGCGTAGACACGGCACCTAAGGAAGAAATCGATGTAGAGAACACTTGGTTGCTTTAAGAGAGACAGCAAGCAACACAAGTGAAATGGTCCCGGTACGTGGTGTGGCAGGCAAGTAGACGGTTAGCAGAATGCCCGATCGATTCTTCTGCTTTTTAGAATTCGATCGGAGTGGCTCTCTGAGTGATTCTGGAAGTTTCCACAATTAACAGATCAGAAGGATTGCATGCAGAAGATTTCAATAGATTTCATATCCACTTCTTCGCATTTCTGCATATATGCACCTCGCGCCGTCTCGAAATTCGAATTCGGGTACATGCTTGCAAGGTTCAGGCCCCGGCATGCACTATATAGGGCACGGTGGGCCCTCTCAGACCCGGGCCCCTCTGGCAATATTTGACGGGTTAATGGGCCAACTATTCTAACGCCGGGCCTAGGGGATATTTGACCTCCCTGAACCTAACTACCACTTGAAAGTTCAAGCCGCATTTTTAGATAAGCTTGAAAGTCCACGCCGCAGGCGTGGCTCATTTACAGTGTCTTGAAAGCCAAAGCTGCATATCTGGACGGTGGCTTGACTGTTTACGCCGCAGGCGTGGACAGTCTCTTGAAAGACGATGTCGCAGATAGAGATCATCCTGATTATATTTTTTCAAGTGGCACTCAGGTTCAGGGAGGTTGGATATTTGACAGGCCAGACATTCTTGACCGGCTCATTTTTTGACCATATTAAAGTGAACTAAATTTTAAATTAAGTCTGATTTCAAACCATAAGCTGTGAAAAAAAAGTAAATACACTTTAATAATTTTTAAATACATTTTTTTAAGTATTTTTTAAGGTAAAAGAACTGAAAGAACATAAAAAAAACTTATGATTCAATGAAAGCTTCTTAGTTTTAAAATTATTGTTGAATAAAGTCTTAAAAACTTTAAAGTTTATAAAGTTTATGAAGCTTAGGGTCGGACTGTTAGTACGCGCGAGGAAAGAGTGAGTGCAAAAGGTGTGCAGGGCACGTAATGAATTAGCGCCCTGCGCCATGCGTTACCAAAAGGGTGCAGTATTACTTTTCAGGCCTAGCCTATATGCAGCATGATTGGTTCACCGCCAGATATCAGTGGACTTTCAGTATAGCAGTATGCAAGAAAACGGCTTAGTCTTTTTGAGCCTGTCTTGATGAACAATGCATGTATATGAATACTATTCTCCTATACTGAATTAGGGTAGATAAATACGCGTTGAGGTTAGGCCATGCCGGGAGGAGGCTAGGAGGTAGTGACCATTCTTGTCAGTGAAGCGTCGAGGCTAGCTGACATTCGTATCTTTCGTTCCGCTTCTAGGGGTTCGCTGTTCGAGCGCAACCCTAAGGAATACCTAACAATAATGCTCAGCCAGGCGGACACAGTCCATCGTTTCCATTTGTTTTCGTTTGTTTCGACCTTTCAGTGGTGATCGTTCCTTTCTCCGGTGAGGGAGTTTGGAATCGTTCTGCGGAGGAGACGAGATGTTCTTCCTGAGGATTTTTGTGAAAACTTCATCCTGAAGACAATCATCTGGAGGAACCATGGGTCGCCTGCTTTCTTTGCCTGTGTGACAGGGATGTCTTCTTTGTTGTGAATCGCCTGATGTCTGTGGGAGCAGAGGCGAGGTAGAAAAAATGCACACAGTGCACTAATTGGGTCTTGTGCTTGAGGAGATGACTATTGCATAAAGTCGATTCTTTAAATCTGTGAATCGTTCTGAAACTTTGAAATTCCCTGTCGTATATCGGTTGCTTTGTCTGTCTCGCAGTCATAAGAGCGGGGGCTAAAGTCCTGTTTGGGGAGAAGACTGGTGGTAAAGATCCTTTTATGAAGAACCTCAGGCGGGAGGTGTAGATCTTTGCGTCTCTACCTGAAGACTGACTGCGTGGGCAGCTTGAAAAGCCTTCTTTCTTTGTTTGTCTTCTGTTTCTGTCCCGTTCTGGCAGTTTAGAAGGGCTGTGTAGGTTCTTTTTGGTAGGTTCGAAAAAAAAAGGGGGCAGAGAGGAATGACAAGGATGGATGAAGGAAAGAGGAAATGTGCACCTTCTCGTGAAAGGACTCTAGAAAGGCATAGATTGTTTTGCAAGCTTCTTGTGACTGGTACGAGTCTTCAAGAAAGGCAAATTCAGTCAGACTTCTTTCTAAAAGGGGAAAAGAAAGAAAGTGAAAGTAGGTGTGAAAGATGACTGTCTTGTAGATCGAAAGCGGGTGTGATGCAGCAAGGCGGTAAACAAAAAAAAAAAGTAAAGCAATGAACTTCTGATTCTTTTGCATTAAAAAGAAGAGTCAGAAGACAAAAGAGGTTTTGGAAAGGCTACACGCTTTCCAGAGATCGGGAGTGCATATGTGGGCAGACATGAGACTGTAAACAAACTGCATATCTCATGCATCACCAACATGGAAGTCAGTATCACATGGTGTCACTATAGACAGAAAGCGTAAAATGCACTCACAACAGCAAGCTTTCAATGCACATGTTCTCGCTTTTCCTCTTGGTCTGAGCTCGGGGGGTGATTGTTAGTGCGTGCGAGGAAAGAGTGAGTACGAAGGGTGTGCGGGGCACATAATGAATTAGCGTCCTGCACCATGCGTTACCAAAAGAATGCAATATTGCCTTTCGGGCCCAGTCTGCATGCAGCATGATTGGTTCGCCGCCAGATATCAGTGGACTTTCAGTACAGCAGCATACAGGAAAACGGCTCAGTCTTTTTAAGCCTGTCTTAATGAATGATGCATGTATATGAATACTATTCTCTTATGCTGAATCGGGGTAGATGAATATGCGTTGAGGCTAGGCCATGCTAGGAGGAGGCTAGGAGGTAGTGACCATTCTTCTCAGAGAAACGTCGAGGCTAGCTGACATTCATATCTTTCGTTCCGCTTCTGGGGGTTCGCTGTTCGAGCGCAACCCCAAGGAATACCCAACACGGACTTCATTATAAAAATCATTTTACATAGCACAATTAATAATAATGACATCTAGCCTACCATATAGCACTATATGCCAGTAACGATAAATTAACGCTGAGACTCCATGAGCGCCGTAGGGACCTCCCTGAACCTAACTACCACTTGAAAGTTCAGGTCGCATTTTTGGATAAGCTTGAAAGTCCGCGCCGCAGACGCGGATCATTTATGGTGTCTTGAAAGCCAAAGCCGCATATCTGGACAGTGTCTTGACCATCTATGCCGCAGGCGTGGACAGTCTCTTGAAAAAAGATGCCGCAGATAGAGATAATCTTGATTATATTTTTTTAAGTGGCACTTAGGTTCAGGGAGGTTGCCGTAGGGATCCGTGAGAGACCAATGATAAATAGTAATTCAAGAATTATTAAAAATTAAATAAACCGAATCGATTACTAGATCGATCTCATTGGTATAAATAGCGAGTCGTTACGAGTACTATCCAACTATTATGATACAATTTGACTTCATGAGATATTAATCGTAGGAGTAATCAAACAGTGATTCAAACTTTATAAGTTCTGGAAAGGTTGCGAAGAGCGACTCCCTCGATCTTTCATCAATCCCTCCATTTCCGAAAAGACTCAACGTCTCCAGGGCAGGCAGCTGCTGCGAGCCCAGCAGTCTCAACACTGGATTCACGATTGCGCCGGTGAGTGCATTGATTGCGCCGGTGAGTGCATTGTTCTGAAAGTTTAAATGCTGCAGGGGAGCGGGGTCTCGGGTCATCCATACCTCTGCCAATGCTCTGACCCCTTCGTCTGCGAGCCCTGTCCTCTCTGCCTCGAGTACTCTCAAGCTTGGCAGTTTCTCTGCGACCAGAAGCTCTGAGAGAGCCCTGCCGCCCTCCCCCCCGAACCTACAGTCCCAGAAATGAAGCGCGCGAAGGGGGGACAGCTTACCACTGCCCAGACCCACACAGAACGTGCGAACGTTTTCAATCCTCCCAAGACCCCCCACCAAGAAATCTTCCAATCTGCGGAGATGCCCAGAGCTCAACGCACCTGAGAGGATGCCCACTTCTGCAGCGGGATTTGCGGAGTGAAATCTGGTCAAATTGAGCACGTCAAGTCGGCGCAATGCGGAGACGCGGGGAGAGCCCAGGGCAGCAGCAAACGCTTGCATCCCCTCCTGCCCGATCCCCCCCAAATTCACTTTCAGATTCCTGAGGGAAGGGACCCTGCCCCCACACACAAGGGCGGACAGAGATTGAGCACCCTCTGTTCCGATGGCGGGACCGTGCGTACAGCGGAGGGTATGCAGGGCGGGCAGTCGTCCCGTACCTCTGGAGAGGCACTCGAAAAAAGCGGCATTCGTTTCCTGTGGTTGAAAGAGAATGTGAAGCTGCTCTAGGGAGTTTAACAAGGCATCTGCGTGTGTGAGGGCCTCTCCGAAAACCCCCCCCCCGAGAGCGTCTTAGAGTCTCATACGTCGATAAGCTCACTTTCCGCAACCCCGACAGCTTGCCTGCTCGAATTGTCTCGGCAAGCCTACTCAGTCCCAAATATGCATCATTCTCTTGGCCTCTCCACACATTAATGTCGACCATCACAGGAGGGCCAACTCTCCCTTGAGACAGACCCTCACACAAAGAAGCAAAGCTTTGGTTGCAAGGCCAATCCAGACTCACAGTCCGGAGAGAAGGCACCTTGCCAGTGCTCAAAACCTCCCCTAAAGCTATGCATCCGTCTCCCCCCCTTTCTCCCTCATCTTCTCTCCTCCCACACCACACTTAGAGGGACAGATCCCGAAGAGACGACAAACGCCCCCCACCCAAAACCTCCGCTAGTCCCCTCACCCCCTCATCCCCTTCCTCCGACCAGTTGAGGTCGAGCTTTTGGAGACCCGGACACCCCCCCCAACCAAACGCTAGTCCCAAGCCCAACACTGCAGACCCCTCCACGTTTAACAGCTTTAGCCGAAAACTTTCAAGCGAGGACAACCTCTGTCCCTGAATCCCCTCTGCAAGGGCAAATACCCCTTCTTCGGCATTATGATCATCGTACATTATAAGATCTAGAGACTGCAGGAGGGATACCCCACCTAGTGCCAGAGCGCGACAGAGCCCCGTAAACGCCTCACCTATCATATCCTATCGAAACTGGAATTCCAAACACCTCAACTGAGACAAGTGCCCAGAAGTAAGGGCATTGGCAAGAGCAACGACCCCCTCTGGATTCGGATTCTGCTGAGAGCCCCTCCTCGGGATGACGAGCTCTTGAAGAGACGGCAACCCTCCCACCCCCAATGCAGTTGCAAAAGCTGCCAACTCCCCAGAGGCCATACAGGCCCTCTCCTCAAAACCCAGATCGAGCCGTCGCAATTTTGGAAAACGACCTGGGACCGCAAAGGCGGCAGCAGATGGAACGATACTCGCACCCTCAACCTGATCGTCACTCCCCCCACCATCCTCATCCCCATCCTCATCCTCACCCCCAATCTCGTCGACGCCCTCTAACAAGGAATTCTGAACACCCCCACTCTCACCGTTACTGCCACCACCGTCCTCCGCCTCCTCCACATCAGCCTCCCATACTTCATCCGCATCCCCTAACTCCCCGACACCCTCGTCAAACAAGCGATTGTCGCTCAAATCAAACTCCTTCAACTCCTTCAACGCATTTGTGGTGAGAAGCTCGGAAATCGGGGCATAGTCTTTCTCCTCATCTGTCACATCAGCCAGCTTATTCTTCTTTAGCACCAGCACTTTCAGGTGAGGTACAGCCTCTGCATTGACTGCAGATACTAAGTGCCTCAAACCCGCTGGCCTCATCTCGTTCTCTGCAAGATCCAGAGTCTGCAGAGAGGCTGTCCTTTTTGCTTTCAGTGCTTCTGCTAATGCTTCCCCCCCCTCTGCTTTGGCCTTTGTACGGGCGAGTTTGAGGGACTGTAGGGCGAGTGACTGAGGAGACGAAGAGAGGCCTCTCGCTAACGCCTTCAGGCCTGAAGGGCCCAGGGGGTTGTCACTCAAGTCAAGGGTCAGAAGGTTCGGGAGCCATCCAAACGAGAATACAGACGCGAGGCCTTCCACAGACACTCTACGGAGTCTGCCTCCTGCAGTGAGGAAGAGCGTGTGAGTTTATGGATCCCTTGTGGAAATTGGGAGTCAACAGCGAGAGAGCTCTGGAAAGACAGACACTTGAGAGGACAAAGACAGTGGATGCGTGCAGGAAGATATTCGAGGCATCCGGAGAGACAAGTGAAGGTGAGATACAAAGTCTGAGAAGGAAAACGAGAGGGGAAAATCACTTATGGCCACACACAGCACGACGCAGACGAAGCGGACTACCGGCAAGGCTAGTGCAAAGCAGAGCAGTGCTAGAGAGCAGTGTTTTTGGAGTCGGCTCTGCAAAGAGGTGGCAAGTCGATTGGCTATGGAAAGCTTTGCATCCCTTCCTTCTCTTGCAATATCCACACACAGACAGACTGTGTTTTTCTCTCTTTTCCCTTCTTCTTATGCACACAACAGACAAAAAACGCCTGCCGAAATATGTCCCAGTCGCTCTTTCTGTTGACTGACCACTCAGATCGAGGTGCTCAAGAGATGGAGGCAGCAACGGAAAGATGGGATTTATCGTCGCGCCGAGATCGCACTCTGCAGAGCGACAAGGAGAGGGAACAAAAAAGGTGCCAAGCACCGATTTTCCTTTTTTCTTTTTGGGACAGCATGGTGATTGCAGAGGTCCGCAAGTGCACTTTATTGGAAGGCGAAAGACGCGCATACCGAGAGTCACATGACAACATGTGCACGCATCGGGCCTGCCTTCAGATTCTTACCGAGGCACTCATCCTCAGGCAAAGCACGCGACTGACTGGCAAGGTTGAGAGTCTTCAGAGAGGACGGCACCCTCTTTGCTCCCCCCGCTTTGAATCGAAGGAAGTCGAGGAGCACAGGCAGACCGACAAACGCCC
>JAHBMJ010001105.1:0-36051 GCA_018398765.1 Chromera velia | reverse complement strand
CTCCACCCCCCCCCCCCCCCCACACACACACACTGACTTGCAACGTCGCGAAAGCAGATGAAGAAAGTGGGCCTTCCGCGTCGTTCTTTTTGATGCTGCTGTTTTCGATCTGGATCATAGCTGCATGCAGGATTCCCGTGTCCCGTCAAAAAGAGCACTCCAGCGTAGCGGTTTTGTAAAAAGGCTCATCAAAGGAGAAAGAAGAGAGAATGATCTCTCAACAGCCTCTAAAGGGGCAGAGCAATCGCTTCCTCTGGCAATCCCGATTCAGATCCTCCCCTCAAACTCTCTCTGAACGCCGAGATGCACGCGCTGGCGTTGAGTGGTCAGCTTTAGAACATCAACAGAAACTTAATTAGGGCGAGGACCCCGTGACATTAAGACAGGCTCCGGTAGGAGAAAAGAATTTATACACAGAAGTCCCCTGATGGAAACGCAGAGCACGAAAAAGGTTCAGAGTCAGTGTGACCATCTTCTAGTACAGTAATGCTAGCCAGAAAGATGTAAAGGGACAAATTAAAGGATGAACATCGAAAAGGCAGAGGGTGCGGTAAGTCATTATTCTTTTCTCTTATCGCCAGGGCCTACTCACCCTCCGAGTTCACCAGGAGGCCCTGAGAGGTTAGAGGGTCTTTCGAGAAAGGCACAAGGCCGTTAATGAAGTCGCAGTCCCGAATCGAGACGCCCACTGCAGGCCCTCTCTGCCATACGCCAACATCCGCTGCATCAAAGTCTGCTTTTGGGTCTCTTGTGACCACCCGACTTCCCTCAACTCTGCATTCACTCATTGTCAACGGTCATTTAAAACTATACCGCTCCCATTCGCATCTGAACAGGATTCTCCGGCCTGACACGGAGCTCTTCGGAAAAGGCACAGGTACAGTCACACAGCAGAGCAACATAGTCTGCCACTCTCTTTGTTTGCAATGCACGCAGCTGACCGCCAATGGAAAAAGAAAGACAAAAACGCGCAAAAATGAACACAGCAATCAACTTAAATGTTGTTCCTCTCATTTGCACAACGCCAGTGCAACTGCGTGACAGAGTTCCCCGTTTGGAAATTCACGGAAGAACGTCCCCCCCCCCCCGGGCCCCCCCCCTTTCACGTATGCATCTTCCTTTCTCTTGAACACTCAGCCAAATCATTAATGATCTGACCTGCTCCCCTGCATTGTGACATCCACCTGCCAGGAAGTAAAAGCGCCCCCTCGTCTGCTGGCTGTATTATTTCTGCACACAAATTTGAAGTGCATGAAATTGAACAGAAGGAGTGGTGTGTCGAAGTCACACATTTTTCTATATGTAGCGTTTCTCCAGAGCTTGGAACCACTCAGTTTGACCAAAACAATCTCACAATCCATTTCAATTCGGAGTCTCGATCGCTAGAAACTCACAAGTCTTTCCCTCTGGCAAAGATCGTGTGCGTGCACGTGTGTGAATTTCTTTAGGCTGCAAAAAGAGCCGATCACTTGAGGTAGGCTGACTTTCTACGATCACAACTGATCCTCAAAAGAAAGGTATACCAACCTGAAGAGCGTTTCGCTGATGTTCACGTGAATAGCATGGTGCCTGTCCAATACCTTCTTCGCTTTAGTCGTGGCGCGCTCGCTGCAAAGGAGTGCTCCATCTTCCTGCCCTCTCCCTCTGGGCTTTGCGTCTCGTTCTGCTTCCTCTAGATGCTCCAACAGAATTTCTTTGTGGAAATGGTGGTGAATTCCGGAAGCGAATATTCCTCCTGCCTCAGCAGTCACCTCCTCTACCTGTGAGCAGAGGCGCTCAAGGACAGATTTGCGGAAAGAATCTCGAAAGACAAGGAAGACATTTGGATTGAGGGAAGACAGGCAAGAGGCAGAAGCAATGAGGTACAGATCGTCTTTGATTCTCAACAAAGCCCTTTGTGATGATCTACCTTTCAACAAGTCAACTCAATTTGTTGGCCTTAGGACAGAGAGGATGGAGAGAATTCATCGGAGCGGGTCACAAAAGCAGCGCTCACGTTATATCTCTGAAGGATTTCCTTCTGCCGGAGTTCCATTTACCTTCATAAGAGTGCTTGCAGCGAGTAGCACTGCCTCTATGTCTGTGAGGTCCTCCAGGTCGGTCTCTCTCTTTTCTGCATCAAATGAGGAGAGAACAGTCTTGATGGAACGACGAGGGTCGCGCATGGCCTGCGTAGACATCACCATTGAGCAGCAATACACACACACACACACACACACACACACACACACACATACACACATACACACATACACACACAGAGAGAGAGAGAGAGAGAGGAGGTTCTTGAATCCACACTTTCAAGGAAAGTCCCTTGCATAATCAAGTTTCCAGATGACCGTCTGCCCGCCCTCAGGAGCGGCCGTTGAGAGAGAAAGAAAGAAAGAAAGAAAGAAAGAAAGAGGAAGCGGCCATCCAAGGTGTAGCTCAGCAAGAGACTGATCAGTCACATTTTGTTCGATCAATCAAAAATTGATCTGATTTCAGAGACTTGTCCGACTCACAATATTGTCTTCCACAAGAGATCTCGTCACATTCAGGGAATACTGCCGGGTTGCAAGAGAGGTACCAACAACGGACACCGCTCCCCCACTCACTCTCGCCCAGTTGCGACTGAACCGACAGTCTGCATCATGGTGAATCAGATGCACCGACAACTGAAGGCAAAATGATCGAATGACCCTCGAATTTCCAAAAAGAGACTTCCAAAACGAGAGAGACATTCGGACTGATCGATTCACTTGATGAAAAGACACAGACCAACCAATTTACAGTGGGCGGATGAATGCACGCACAAATCTATTGGAAACCATCTTTCAGCTATCCGTCTTTTCGTTTTCCTCTGAATCGTTTTTTGAATCAATGCTGATGGCATCATCCCACCGGCAAGATGCCCTCTAAAATTCAGGAGGTCACCAGTCGACCTACCAGAACTTACTGAAGCTTCTTTTTTCATAGTGAGGACAAAGAGCTACTCATCATCCAGAGCATGTGATCGGTCCGACTGACCTTCGATCACGACCCCCGCCCCAGCAGCAGCCACAGACTCGGGAGAGAGAGAGACCAGAATGGCACCCTCGCTTCCCGACGCGTGATTGTCTTCGAATGTGCTCCGTCGAATCACCTGCACGCACGTATTATGCAGTATGCGGTCACTCACAGACGTCGATCGAGACGTTAGGAGAGCAGAGGAAACAGAGAGGGGGCAGCGATCAGTTCGGATCTTCTTTTACGAGCAGTCAGGTAGAGATGCTGCAGGATGGTGATTGAGGTCCTCCTATCGTGTGGCGCTGCTCAAATGTAAAGCAGCGCAACGTAGCGCACTTCTGCTCCACAAAGCAACTTCGTTTACGCTATCTCTCTCCCCCCCTCTCTCTCTCTTTCCATGCAGGTGATATTGATATTCCCTGTTGACCTGAGGGAAACTCTAAGGGGAGGGAGAGGTATGGTAGAGAACCACTGCAGAGCCCTGGAGACGCCAGTAGCGGAGATCGTAGCTGCAGAGAGAGAGTCAGCAAATCTATGAAGCGATATGCGTGCTGGCAGATTTACACAAAGACAGCCTCAGGGCAGTTGTGACTTTGAGGAGGGCACATCCACGTGAGTCTTTCAACTGTGCAAACATAATTATTTGATTTGCTCATGCACATGTGACCTTCCGTCTTCTCTGCCCCTCTGCTACTGGTATTGTCTGTCTATCCACTGACGTTTCTGAAACTAGCAGGTCGCTGTGGAGACCGTTCTGGAGGGCGAAGAGCGGATGCCGGCGGGACAGTTCGTCTGTGTAGACCGGAAGCACATCCTCTGGAGATGCCACCTTCCCGCAGCCTCTAAATGTTGTGCGGTCGAGGAAGAGACGGCTGTCCTTCGCATCAAGACATGATGAGGGAGCGCCCTCGATCTGTAGGAGAACAAACGAGACAGTGAGCTGTATGACTGCACTGTAATGTACTACCACAAACATGACTCTGAGTGGCGAAAACATCGCAATTGCGGAAAATATGACGTAGTATGAAGAAATGAAATGAAAGGATAGGAAGGAAGGGGACAAAGCATCCGCCACCAAGGAAAAGAACAATCATGCAGGTGAAAAAAGAATGAAAAACAAAAAGGGCTCGACGACATTTCGAAAAACCAAAAGGGCTGGCTGATCTTTTCGCTTCTTCATACAAAAGGTACATGCCAGTCGTATAAAGAGAGGGAAAATCAAAACCAATCCAGGCAGGAGACGAGACAGACAGCAAGGTGTGCATACAGACAGACACATTTAGACAGACGTGCCTGAAGGTCTGAGAGGACGACGATGGACCGTTTGAAGGTCAGAGCAGAGATTGTAAGGGGAACTGAGCCCTGGTTCTGCATTGCATTCATCCACTTGATCGCTTCCGCTTTCTTCTTCTCCCTCAGAACTGGGAGAGCGATAGTCCCTAGGGAGGTCACGAGCTTGTACTCCTTTGTCAAACAGCGCATTCGCACTAGTTTGGAAACAACACGCCACTCTTCTCGCGCCTCCTCCGCCCTCTGTTCGTTGTTGATGAAATACTTCAAAAGAGGGAGAGCGGGAGATGAGTCCGACAAGGCGCCTTTGTCGGGAGGGGGGCTGGTTATCGTTGGAAGTTCATTTTTTGGTCTAATGTGTACGTGGACGTGGTTTAAAAAAGCATTCGCTTTAGAGAATGAGAGTCCCGCAGTCTGCAAGCGTCAGAAGATGTACAAAGAAGGGGGGAAACATTGTCTCTTGCACGCTTTTCTCTGCTGCATTATTTCATTCGGCTGACCGTCCACCTGTGTCTTAATGCTTGTTTTGTCGCTCACATTCTTGACATTTTTGGGCAAACATTTGCACCGCATTCGAAAAGATGCAAGATTGGCTCTTTTGTTACCTTCTTGCTTCTCCGTTTGCTCTTTTTCCTTCTTATATGCGATATCTCTTCTCACACATCTCAGACGTCCATCTTCTCTTGTCTTTCTGGTGAATCGAGTGCATTCACGTCCCTGCCGCCCACTGTTTTCACCCCCTTCGTCTCAACGCCGTGTGACTGCATTAGTTGCCTCAAGTCCATTCCTCTCTAACCGTTATGGGCAAATTGATCTTTCTGCAGAGCTCAAACGACGGCCTTACGGCCTCTGCCCCCTCCGGAAGCGGACGCAGGAGGACAGCGCATTTTGTTGGAAAGGCAACTGCCTAGGCCGGGAGTCTTTTTGATGATGCGCTGTTGCCCCTTCCCCTTTTCTCCCGTCCGCTGCAAGAGGCTCTAAATCTTTGCTGTTCTTTCAGGTCCGCATTACCAAAGCCCTCCTTTCCGCCGCTTTGCAAAAAAATAGAGCTCCGTGGATGTCACAAAAGCTGCAGTTGATGACAAAAGGATGCAAAGTTCACAAGTCGCCAATCCTTTGTCCATCATGCGGTGGGTTTGCATTCCTTCAAGGCTTGGCATATGAAATTGTTATTCAGTAGAGAAACTGAAAAGGTTGTGTCCTCTTTTATGAAAGATTAAATCCAATGGAAACTTTTAAACCAAACGTATGGGAGTCGCGCTTCCTGTTCCAATTGACTTCCTGAGCTCACCCACGGAGTACCTCACTCAATTGCTCATGGAGTCAATCAATCAATCAATCAATCGATCGATCGATGGATCGATGGATCGATCAATAAATCAAACAGTCAATCAATCAATCAATCAAACAATCAATCAATCAATCAATCAATCAATCAATCAATCAAACAATCAATCAATCAATCAATCAATCAATCAATCAATCATTCAAAAAATGAATAAATAAACAAATAAATGAATAAATAAATAAATAAGTAAATAAATAAACCAGTAAACCAGCCATCCAATCAGTCCATCAATCAGACCCAGAGAGCAGGCAGGCAACCGATTTGACTGACGGTCTGTCCACTCCCCCATTTCCTCTGACAAGGTCCTCGAATTCCTCTTTCTTCATTTCAGTCTTGATGTCCAAACAACTCTCCCTCAAGGCCTCACTGACAGCCAGCTCCTCTACTGAAGCCACCTCCAAACGCATCCACCCAGAGGCGTCGAGCTCTTCTTCACTGAAGGCTTCTCCGGGAATGGAATCGGATTCCTCTGGGGGTGCAAAGAAGGAAAATGCGAGTTTGGCATTAGACAAATGAGACTTTCTTTCTCCGTCAAGTCTTGCGATCCCTCGCAGCATTCTGACTGCCATCTCTCTCTGACTGTCCACACCCTCTTCAGCCTCCAGAGCCTTCAGACCGGAAGAAGCGGAATCTGCTAATGGCTCTCCCATGGCATGCGCAGAGAGAAGGTGCAGGGAGGCGATGTGCTCGAGCCAGAGACGCTCCGTTGCCATTGCGGGGTTCAGCATTAGACTCTCAAGAGACAGAGGGGTGAGGCGGGCACCCAGGCCTATCAGGAGAGCCATCAGCGCCTGCAGGCAGTCAGACAGAAAAATGATTCGGTCGGGCGGGCAGCGACCGAAGAAGAAGAGATCGACAAAACAAAAGCCATGAAATGCTAGAATCAGCGAACGGAAAGAAATCTGGACGAAAGGCGCGTGCAGTGTGGAATCCAGGGTTTTCAAGTCGAGGGTGTGCGAACTGGAGAAAGGGGAAATAAGATATTTAGAAAACTTAATTCTGGTGCAGCACAGAGGAGGCTCCTTCCAACCAATGCGGCCAAGAAAATGAATTGAAGGACAAACACAGAAAACGTCGAACAAGAATTTGATGCAAGATCCTCGCAACCTTTTTTGAACTTTCCCTTTGCTCTTCTGTACTGTACCGATATGCAGTTTCGACTCTCTGAAGCAAGAACACATGCAAAAACAGAGCTTTGAAACAATTATGGAGCCCCAGGACGAACACATGTCTCTCTTTTCTTCTCTACATGCATTCTCTTTGCGACGCTTTTCTTGACAACAGCGGTGTGCCCCTTTCTTCTTAGCTGCGCGGCCTCTACATGCTTTGTGCATTCATCAAACACTTCATGTTTGTCGGCAGCCGCAAGGAAGTTTGCCACTGCCAGTGATCCAGTTCTTTCCTAAAGTCGCCATTCTCATGAGAAACGGGCAAATTGACTCACGGACTGAAACGCCAACAACTTTGCATGCAACCAGAAAGACATGCATACAGAAAGAAGACAAAGGGACAAGAGGGAGGATAGATGGACCATTCGTGTGTGACTCTCTCCGGTCAGATGGGCATACTCCGACTCCCCCCTCCGTTTTTCGACCTGCACAAACCCCACGCACCCGGTCGAGGACGGCTGCTCATCCCTCCCCCTGTAGGGGTCGAAAGCGCCGTGCTGCATTCAGAGTCAGGGGTATGAGCGAAAGAGGAAGTAAGACCAACATTGTACAATATACGGAATCAAGGAGGAAAAGGGAAAAACAGACCACATATTTCCAAAACCTTTCGATTGATTGCGTTGGAGCTTAACTCATGTGAAAGCTCTGACTGAGTCTTCAACCTAACCACTCTGCTTTGTATCGCGCAAGCATCACACACGAAATACACACACACACACACACACACACACACACGAAATACATACACACACACACAGAGAGAGAGAGAGAGAGAGAGACAGATACACACACACACACACACACACAGAGAGAGAAAGAAAGAGAGAGAGAGAGAGAGAGAGAGAGAGCAAAAGCCTATGCACATACCTCAAAGCTTGCATCATAGAGGAGAAGGGACTCCAAAAAGAAGTCATGAAGTCGAGCTACGGCAGCCAGGTCCCTCTCTTTAGAACTCAAACTGCGCCACAGTATCATCTGCATTACCGGTGCAGCAGTCGGATATGCAACCCTTTTTTCAGCTACGGACCAGAGAAGCGCAATCAAAGCAAATTCATGAGCTTGCCACTATAAGCTGAGAGACTTGGCAAATGACGATGCAAAAAACGAAAAATATTTTGCATTTATCGAGCCCTCGTTCAGCCCTACAATTTGATGCTTTTAAGAGGACAGCTGTTGAGAGCAGTATCAATCGGCCTCCTGAGTCTCACCTTGAAGAGCGTTATGTGCTCGGACCCGAGCGCAAGGGAAAGCCCCAAAGGAGTCCACCCCCCCGCGTTGGTGCTGTACAGTGCAGTTGCGTTTCCCAAGTGTGCGAAAGTGTTCAAGACTGTGTCAACTCTCTCCTGCGTGCGTCAGTGGTTTCCCCCAAACAAAGATTTAATGCATGAGTGAGCCACGGGAGTCACTCATGGCAGAAACAAGACCAAAGGTCCTCTGATCTCGATCAATTGTAAGGTCTTACAAGGAAAAGAACTGAGCAACATGTAGTGGACATGTGTATGTATGTATGTGTATGTGTGTCTGTGTATGTGTGTGTGTGTGTGTGTGTGACACAGAGAGAGAGAGAGAGAGAGAGAGAGAGAGAGAGAGAGAGAGAGAAAGAAAGAAAGGAAGAAAGAGAGAGAGAGAGAGAGAGAGAGAGAGAGAGAGAGAGGGTATGTGAACATGTGACAGCAACTCCGTTTCACTGATGTGTGTCCTTCCTTGTCTTTACACGAATGAAAAAGAACTCCAGAGTTTTCAAGCACGCAGAACCAATCGACCAAGAATAACTGCATCAATTCACATGATGAGATGATTGGACTGACGAAGAGTCCGTATTGAGCGTAGTAGGCCAAAATGTGGAAGGGCATTGATCCCCTCATGTTCAGCATGCGGCTGCAAAAATTCAGCAAAGAGAAAGCGCAATGCGTTGTTGGACATATACGCGCGTCAAAAAATAGTATGGGGGGGGAATGACTGAAGTATCAGTAGTTGCTGTGACTCCTGTATATTTTTTCCTAGCTTGTCTTGTTTCACCCTGCCTTTTTTGCTCTGTACATGCATTCAACAGAGCAAGTAGGTGATGTTTGTGTATATGCTTACTGACATCTCTGCAGCCCTGTTCCTAGCCTTCTGCTCCTTCAGCGTCAGCTGTTGCCCCTCTTTTTCTTTTTTCTCTGGGAGGTCGTGGGGTTGTCTCAAGATGTGTCTGCACATGAAGAGAGGGAAGGGAGAAAGAGACTTGTGTGTCTCCCGACCGAGGGACCCAACCCCCTGAGAAGCATTGGACAGAGGCTTTAATCTGTCTGTCTCAAAATTGACACCTTGAAGCAAATGAAAACACGAGACAATCAAACGCGTTACAGCTTTCTGAGGCATGAAGGATATCGGACACGATGCAAGAAATGTTAAACATCATCCTGGCTTATTTTGAAGGCTGGGATAGACAAATTTGCAGAGAGACAGACAGATGAAATCTGACAGGGGCAACAAACGCTTCATCTACAAACTGAGAGACCAACCTGCAATCTCGGCAAGTAGCCAGAACTTGTTTGCGCGATACCAGCTTTTCCATGGCATCTTGAAGATTCTCTGCAACTGCCCAAGCAAAAAGGCTGTTGCCGTCCCCATCTCGAACTCTGCACACAGAAAGACGTCATATGACCACTTTATCCCATCAAGGACAAGGAAGACAACCCAAATAAAGAGGGTCACACAAGACTTTATAAAGAAAAGCAACGATTGTCCTCCGCAACGGTACAGAGACGAGAGCAAGAAGACGAGCCGAGTAATAAGCCTACGAAAGAAAAGAAAAGAAAAGACACATGCACGTACGGTAGTGACTGACTGACTCGTCAGGGTCGAGTTGGAAGATGTGCACGCAGGAGAGGGCCCTGGCTACGTACAGATCGCGTGGGTGGGTCCTCAGAGTCACGGCACCCGAGAGGGAAGACCTCCATGGAGAGGAACTTGCGAGAAGGAGGGACTGGTCGAGGCTACTACTGCTAGAATACGTATAGAGGTTCCGAACAGGATCGAGGGAAAAGGAACGAGAGGCCAAAATGGCATAGAAGCAAGGAGGCATTCCGAACTGATCAGCCTCCTTTGCTCTTTGGAATGCGTCGTTGCCCTTTCCCTCAATGAATATTTCGGCTGCCGTTTTGTAGACTTCATTGGCTTTCTACAGAAAGCATGTTTCCATCGACATGCAAATATTTAATTCTTAGGCTTTTGTTGATGTCCCTTAAAATCCCTGAATGCACGTGAAATTTTAATTCCGTTATCGGCAAAGACGAGGTGACCTTGAGGAATAAGAAAAGGAGGGAGTCATGGGGATGACCGTTTGCACTTGACAGAGAATACCGAAGACCCCTAGCTCTTCTGAAAAAGTGCGTACACACTCAACCTGCATTCACGGCAAGCAGCAGACCACGGAAGAGCGCTTTTCTGGAGAGGTGAGCGTCTGTCAATTAATTTTGTAGTAATCTGTGGAACGACGGTGTGGAGCTTCATTTGCATCCTACAGTTACTGACCGCCACGCTTGAGTTGTGAGAAGCCGCCATGTCGACCAAGTGCAACAAAGATCGACCGTCACCATCAGCAAGAGTCGGATCTGCTCCGAACTTCATCAGCAGGCGCACGGACTTCATGTTCAACCTGCGTGGATGGATCGACAATCCAGGAGAAGAAAAGATAGAAGAATGTAGTGGCACAGAAGCAAAAAGAAGTGTTTTGACGTGTTTTTTCTACATGTTGCCGACTTTTAGAGCACAAATGGCGGCATGAAAGGCTTGAACACATTCTTAATTCCCAACCAGTCCGACAGAATGCGCGGTACAAACAGGTGTCTGATGCGTAAGTTCCACGGACTTCTTTGGTTTCTTGATGTATCGTGTGCTCCGAACTCTGAGCCGATCCAAAACGGACGTCGCACTTACCGTATGGCTACCACTTGCAACGGTGTAAGCCCCAGGCAAGCTGTTCTCTCTGCAGTGCCGATGCCACCTTCCAGTGCATCCAATCATGGCATGCTCTTCTGCAATGCGACATTCTCTGTATACTCGTGCTCAAAGAACGGCCGCATCTGGGTGAGGTCTGCCCAACCGAAACCACGAATGCGTTCAAGATCAAAGAGCTGCTTCACCCTGCGACTTTCCCATCGAGTTGTGTAGATTTTCTGCATCGGTTGGTCGAGTCATGTGACTGCATAAGTCCCTTCTCATGCTTTTATGAACAAAGAATGGCTACGACTCTTCACTCGATGTCGATGGACATGTCGCTTTGGAGCGAGCATTCATTTGCTAAGTAGAACAGAATGAAGAGGGAAAGCAAGTTACATGGTCTGTTCTAGAGTCAGAAGTGCATGTGTGACGGAAACTGCAGATACCTCAAAGCAACCATGGAAGCCTTCTGCCTCCCTCCTTCCCACCAACCCGACTGAGAGGATCACTGAATGACGAGTTGAAGTTGATGTGTGGCAGCTCGATCGCCCCTCTTCTTTCTGTTCCTTTCTCCTTGTCAAGCAGCCCCACTGCCTGTGCGGAGAGATATAAAACTTCCGAAAGCACCCGCGAGTCTCCCATGGCTGCGTGGTGTCTGCAAAGAAAAGAGGAGGAAAACTCACACAATTGTACAAAAGTGAACCTGAAGAAGCACTAGACTGCAATTCACTTGCAGGAAGTAGGGGAACACCGACCTGGATTGCCACACAGAAGAAAAGAGCTGCAGGATGCGCAGCAAAGTATCCTCACTCTGATCGTATTATTACATGATCAAGGTTGAAATGCTTTCGCGAAGGGAAGAAAATGAGAGATGCTAGAGTAGAGGGAAACGGAAACAGAAAACAACACAGAAGAAGAGAGGAAAAGGGAGAGAGAAAGAGACTCCAAGCAGTCTTCATTCTGACTAACAATGGGGTGCAAGACTCAAGTCCGTTCCTGGGTGTCCAGCTGAGGAAGGTGTGGGCTGCACGCATACTCTCATGAAAGTCACAGATGTCCGTCTGTCCATTTTTTTGAAGAACCAGAGTCGCCTCCTTTCTTCAGTCCGATTGACACGAAGAACCACACAGTCACAGACACAAACACACACACACACACACACACACACACACACACACACACACACGAACACCTATACGCATAGACACACATAGGCACGCACATATAAGACTTGTCGACCACTTCATGGAAAACCGCACGAGATAAAAACAGGTCTGTAGAGTCTCTAGCTCCCCTATTCTCTGTACCTCTCAGCTTGAGTCTGATGCTACTACTCAACTATGTCATTTGATCTTTCTTTCTCTGACGTTGAGTTCTTTGCTACGTGATTTGCAGCCGGCACTGACTTTTTTTCAAAATTCGAAAAATCAAAACAGTGGTGTCAGGTCCGATGGTGTCCACGTGCTGTAGGTTGATTGCACATGAGAGCATCTTCCACCTTTGTTTAGTCATAGAAAGCGAGAGCAGGCCATTGGACACAAGGTCGTCTACAGATCGACTGAAGCCTGCCACATTCGGGTGCTTCACTGAGTTCTCTACCCACTTCGGCAAGGGACCAGTGTGAAGTGCCGCCACCACTGGATCCCCTGTCTGCTTGTACCCTGTGGGGAACTCTCTCAAAAAGGCCGTCTCCTCTGCCAGAAATCTGAACCGCCGTGCGAAGTCTTCTCTCGAGGCCCTCTTTCTTCTTACCGAGAGAACGGGCCCGTCTCCCCACAGCTCCTTGTCCCCCCCCTCCTGTCCATTCCTTTGCAGGTCGTCGAGGGGAGATCCCTGGGGAAATGACTTCACACGAAGTCTCTGTGCAACAAACAAACCAGGAGGAAGGGCCAGGAGATAGCATGAGAGTAAAGGGACTTCAGGCATAAAGAGTTCAACGGAAAGAACGGGCAGCCAAAGGACCGCAGGAGAAAAAGGCAAACGGGGACGCATGACGGGGAGAGAGAGAGAGAGAGAGAGAGAGAGAGAGGGACAGAAAGAGAGAGAGCGAGAAACAGAAAGAGAGAAAGAAAGACGTCAGGCAGAGCTGGACTATGCATCATCGGGAAGACAGTAGTGTTGGCTAGAAAAGAAAGATGAGTGAGTTGGAGAATGATTTTTTGCCATACTATTTTCACTTGATCTCACACGTGTAAAGGACTCCTCCAACTGCTTCTTACAGTGTATCAATAGGTGACACACAAATTGACGTGTGGCTGTTCCTTTTTGTTTTAAACGCATCCAGATTCAGTCAGTTGTCACACATGAACGCCGCAGTGGGTCACAATTTTGAGGGAGGCTAGATGAAGCGACAAGAAGCCGAGGTCTAGCTTGTCTGGATGCATCAGAAAAAACGGCACACACTCGGTAATACAGCGTCATGGAGGCATTGAGTGCTCTGTATGAACGCCTGACCTTCCAAAATATTCGTCCCAGCCCTGTGAGTCCCCCTCCATCCTTTGAACCCTGCCAGGGTTCCAACAGCAGAAGAGGGGGATGACTGAACGAGAAGGTTGGACACACAGCTGAGTCCATCACAGCAAAAGCCCTGAGGGGCCCAGGGGTCCCTGTCTCATCCCCTTCTTTCCGGGATTCCCACTCAAGCACCGAACGGAGAAGAGACGCGGGACCGAATTTAGCCGCAAGACTCACCCTGTCAATTTATCCAAAGACAGGATTCCACTCGTCTCGCAATAAAGGAAAAAAATGCGAAACGGCATAAGACTGTCGAGCAATCATGAGAGAAAGCAGATCTTCTCTCTTTCAATGGTTCAGATGACCCACCGCAGTCCCTCTACTGGTTGTCAATAAACCAAATTCCGGTGCTTCATCATCAAATGTCGCCTCTTTGAGAATTTGGACAACCTCAAAGAGTTCTTCAGGAGACGGGGGAGTCCTCACCGCCGCCCAAGGATCGCATTTTGTGTTTTTGAAAATCACCAAGTCGTCATTCACGCAACCAACCGTGGAAACTGCGAACGGCCACAGACCCCCCCACCACTTGATTTCTTTCACATTCCATGCAGATGAGTTCCCTTCCCCGAGAGGTCTGACGGAATCCTTGGAGAGATCCTCAAGAGCACTGAAAGGTGAGAACAAATCATTAAAGTTCTCTACTGGGGTGCTGGGGGGGATTAGTGGAAGGGGTGAGGGTGGAGGTGGAACGATTCTGTGAGCAGCTTTTGGAATTCCCTTTTTGAGATTGGCCTCAAATTCTCTCATTTCCCTGATGAACTCTCTCAGAAGAGATACATTTTCTTTCAAGGCGACAAAGCTTAGGAGATCGACTGGAAGGTCGTCTACCCATTTAACCTGCACACCTGCATGTACGCATGTACCGACACGCACCCCAAAAGAGGATTTCAACGACGGTACGGAAGAGATACAAAGAAGATAGATAAATAAACCCAAAAGCAAAAAGATGATCGAGACCTGACTTAGCAGCAACAGGAGACGAAAAGAACTTTGTGTGTATCATCAGTGGCGGGTCTCGGCCCCCTTGTTTTCCCGGTCAGTCTCGTATCTGAATCAACCCCCAGTGCGTGGAATAAACGAACAAAAAGTCGAGTTTCCGCGTTACTTTCAAAACTCATGTAATAATCAAATGAGTGCAGATAATTCGCTCCAGACTACCCGATATAAATTAGAGCCATTCAAAGCCTCCTTTCTATCCAATTGTATTTCAGACCTTCTGTCTGTGTTGGAGCATCGTCCTCGACCACTGCATAGGAGGTCGCAAACAGTTTCGCATCTGTGCCCCTCCCGACCTCTCCCGAATTCATCCACTGCATGCACCCATGGAGAGCAGGCAAAGAAAGAACATATATGAATACAGAAAGCGGAAGGAATGCTCATCACTTCGATTCATACATGTTGTGCGGAGGCAGCAGGGTGTTGACCGGCAACAGGTAGAGAACCACTTCCAATGACGGGGGGAAAGAAATTCCAATAATAAGATTTCATTCCCTCCTCAATCGTAGAAAGACTTTTCAAAATGGACCTGAAACAGGCCTTCTGCAAGTCCTTCCCTCTCCCAGCGCATGCAGGACAGCCTTGTCTCATCGGCGCGTCCCCTCAGTTCGGCAGCTCGTATCTGAAGAGTTAGTTCAAAGAAAAACGGCAAAGAAAGCAAACCTCTCAGAGGGAGGGAAGAAACGACAATCGAGAGAGCATGCGAACAACAGATGGAAGAAAAGAAGGGAGAGCCGGTTTGTTGGTCTCTAGAAAGAGCTAGGGGGACGATCTCAAAAAAGAAAACAACTCGGTGCGGGAGAGAAAACAGGCTACAGGCACTCTGCAGATATACGAATCAAAAGAAAACAACTGATAGAAGATAGACACATTGACCAACAGACAACCAGCAACGCTCCAAATATTTCTTTCTCTTGGTCTTCTCTGAGTCTGTTCTGCCCCTTCGACATTTTTCCGGATACCTGTTCATTCTATGTTTTCTTGGAATTTCTAAACCTCTTAGGACGATTCTTGTATAAAATCCGAGTAGACGGACCTCACAAAGTTTCCTGACTTCCGAGACGTCTTCCTCAAAGAGCGCTTGTCGGATGCTGTAGGTGTCAGGAATGGCGAGGCCTTTCAGAGGGGATGTTTCTTCTGGAATCCGAAACGGAATGCTGAGACCGACACAGACTTTTTGTTTGAATCGGTGAGGTCGTGAGCCTTTTAGACATTGGACCGTCTTGGGCTCCCTGTCTTTAATGTGCTTGTTCTTATTTCCACCCCTGAATGAAGCATCACTTTTTTCATCTACCTCCCTGCGCTCTGCACCCTGCCCTTCTTCACTTTCTGCATCACCCCCGGCGTCTTCTACTTCCTCCAAACTATTCGTGACCTCTTCACCCTCCGGAATCTTCTCTGTGGCAGTACCGATCTCCCCCTCTTCCTCTTCCCCCCCCTCCACCTCTAACATGGTGCCGCCTGATCCCTCAACGCTCTCTTTGGCTTCTTCTGCCCCCCCATTCCCCTCACCTCCTTCGTCCCCTGCAACGTCTTCTAGCGATTCGCTGGGCACTTGTCCATGACCCTCTTGCAACAACAGCAGACTCTGGCCGGCTGCCGGCGATAATGAAGCAACAGTAAACGCACCAGATGACGACATTTCTCTTGCCTCTGAAGTCCCCTCTCCGATCCGAACCGAGCCCCCCCTCGGCCTCACTCTCTCGGAAAAGGAATGCTCGACCGACTTCCTCTGCAGACCTTCAGAACCCCCCCCCAAACCAGACTGTCGGGGCCGGAGGCTCAGAGCGTAACAGGGCGACACTGCACTCAAATGAAAAGACATCAAAAAAAAAAAACGGGTGCAGGAATGAGGCAGAAGCGAGAAGATGCACACTGAGTGGACCGACTGGCATGCTTTCGGGGTCTTGTCGGGCTTTTTGCATTCTTTCTTTTCTGTGCTTATGTTTGTGGCGACTGGTGAGCTTTCTGTTGTCCACTTGCATATGTTTTTTGTATCAGCTGGTTGTCAGTCTCGGCTGGAAGTTTTTAGCTCGTCCCCCCTTTTGCGGCCCCGCTTCTGTCCCTGTGACCGTCTTGGCTGTCTATCCACGCTGTGTGTCTGTCTGCCTCTGTCTTACCCCTATCCCCACTTACCAATTTCCTTGTGAGCTTATCTAAACACAGGATGAACTGATCGATTCATTTCCACATGGAGCCACTGACCAACTGACCCCAGCTTGCTGACTGTGGCTGCCTGACTCAAAAATTGACTGACTGATCGACTCACTGATTAATTGACTGACTGACTCGCTGACCGAGCGACCTTGCAGACCGAGCATTCACTTAAGCGTTTGTTGACTTCTATGCCACTTTTCGTGTCAGGTGCGTTATCTTGGGTCTACCTCTTCCTTTCTGATTCTCTAGTATAATTGTTTGGGTACCCACAAAAAAGTTATGCATGCGGATATGCATATTAATAGCGCCATTGCAGATTCGCAGATAGAAAAGAGGACGAGAGGACAGAGCGAAGGATCACATGGAGCAGAAGTTCCATGCATATGCAATTCAGAGTAGAGTGTGAGAACTACTGAGCGAAACAAGGGACCACGGCCAGCAAACAGAGACATTTCCAGACCCAGCCCAAGAGAACCCCCCCCACGCGTGAAGACCCCTCCTTCTCCTGTCGAGATTCTGTGTACATCTTGGTGTCCTTTTCTTTCAAGTTGTCGTTTCGACACGATCCGTTTTGGGGGGGGGCAAACGAGTTTGAAGACTCAGAGACAACTGCCCGCTATTCGCTACACGCATTTGATCTATTCGGATATTTTGCGCACCAGCAGCAGTGGACGGGTACTCTCACGTGTGTGATGACACAGGTTTTTATGTTTAACAGGGAAAAGAAAATTCAGAGTCCCTTTTTTGCACACAAACAAGGCTGTGTGCTTCGCGTCTTTTCTCCTTCAGTTCCTGATATACCCCCAATACAGACTTGCGCGTTAATGGACCATTGAGTGGACCGTCTGGAAGTGTACCAGGAAGCTGGCTTGGTTTGAATGTCTCAATTACTCCTGCGCTTCAGATTTTGCATGCATGTGAGTGTTCGACTGAGTGAATGTCAGAACCAAGCCGACAATCTGTATGTTTGTGCACGTTGACTCAAATTAAGTCCTCAATAAATATGCACATGCATGTATGCAAGCAAGCTAGCAGTTTCAGCTCGAAGTGGATCAACATGCTGAGACGTTTCAGGCTTTCAGCTGTATTGGTGTGCATGGGACACAGTGGTCCCGGAAAGACCCTGTTTGTGGGGATCTTACTGCATGCGACTCTTGAATCCCAAATTTGGACTTTAAGTTTAAAGTTCGCTTTGCAGGATCCGTCGCACAGCCACTGTAACGTCTACAGCCTGCGCGCGCATTGCGCGCGGCAACGGACGCCCTCGTGATACACTTGAATTTTGCAATTTCGTCACAGGATATGCGATTCGGGATTTATTTTTTTTTAAAAAAAAAGTTTTCATGCAGATGCATGCTGGGGGCCTCCAACATGTTGGGGAAGGGGCCCCGGCACTCTACTTCCACGCCCAACGACTTTCCGGGGCCCGATTTAATTCGTTTGGAATTCAGATTCAGATCTGACAGACTGAATTTCGTCAGATGCATATGAATCTGAATTTCAAATTAACAAATTGAGTCGGGCCCCAGAAAGTCGTCGGACATGCATGCATTGTAATGTCCCTACGGGACATACCGTGGCCCCCAGGGGTGAAATAGGGTGAGAGCACTGAGAGGTGCCTCTATGATTGTAGTACATGCATGCAACAGGTTCCCCTTCCCATATAATTAATAATACATTAATGCGGTGTATGACAAAACTCTCAATCACGGTTGTTGGCTGCGCAAAGGCATAGCTGCGGTATCTGTAAATGCCGTAGAGGGCCGGAGATGGCTGGACGGGCTTTAAGACAGTTGAGAAGAAGAAATAAGAAGAGCTCTGCTATTGGATACGTTTGCTAATAAGAAAATTAATGACGTACAAGGACTTCGCTAATATATGCTGTTAACGTGAATAAACATGAAAAAGAAAATAAAATTGTAACCGCAGCAATATATTACTGATAAATCTTTAACAACTTATTTTTGCTTATATAAAAAAAAATCACAGTGCTCCCCGCTTAAATCTACTTACATTTTTATTTTTTATTTACGGAATAGGGGTCTAGAATTGCTATCACAACACCCTATGAAGGGGCGTTATCGATCGTTATCGGCTTTCAAAATTATGTCTATATAGTGCCTCGGGGGGGAGGCATCGGCCTCTGGCCGATGGCTATATACAACGCCCTTGCAGAGGCGTAGCAAGTTGTAGGTAGGCGTTGGGAGAGCGCTTTCCACGGCAATAGACGACCATTCAAAAGCTGTTTCATTCAGACATGTATGCTGACACTAGATGCCGACAAGGATCTTCTTCCATCTTCTTTCACAACAGATAAGAATGAATGAATCATGTTTGATTTTGATCTAACAACTAGATTTTGATATATTAAAGGGTGTAGGCTGATATATATTCATGAGTTTAGCTCAATTCTTTGTCAATGAAGGATAATGAAGGGGTGTAGCCTGTCTAAGACCTTATACATACAACATAACACGCTAGGGGCGTTGCCCCTTGAGCAAAACGCCTTTATATACAACGCTCTCAAGGCATAGCCCCTCGGCACGTCTCTATATACTATGCCACCCCCCCCCCCGTATCTAGACCCCTATTTTATGGAGTCAATATATAGGTCTTTTACATACAGACACATATGCTGTAATGTAACTAGTAATGTTTCTTTCATTTACTTTCATTTATATTTTGGCCATTCTAGTAGTAGCATATGTAGTAGCCAAACATTATATACACCTTTTATTATCAACTTACTCTTTTAAATCATCTAACTGTGACTGAGACTGTGAGCTAGTCTATAAAATGTTTGAACATAACGTTATACAAGTCCCAAACTACACGCTTGCTACGCTTACTGTATTAGTTGCTGTAGTTGATTATGCTCACTTACTCACTCATCAACACACTTAATCACTGACTCACTGAGTCATTCTTGTTTTCCTCACTAATTCACTCACTCACTATCTCACTTGCTCACTCATTTACTCCCTCATTTTCCCTGTCTCTCTTTGATCACTCACCCACATGCCTAAAGTTAACGGTTTCCATTAACACTCTCACATCCATACACCCGAACGGCTTTTATTCACACACTTGCTCTCTCTGTCTCTCTTTGTTTATTTCTATTTACCTATAGGCCCTAGCAGCTTAAAGTTCTGTTTACACACTGAGTCTCATTAATTCTCTCTTAGTGACAGGCTAGGTGACAGACTGTAAGATGAACAGTACAATGCTATAAGGTGGTCTGAAGGTACGTCTGACCTAGAAGCGTCAGTGTTCAATCTAGCCAGTCAAACAGTCTGTTGATCACTTTATGCACCAGGCTACTCAAACCATTAACTGCATTTATTTGGCCTCGTCCTATAGCAGCCTTCACTAAAATCGATTTGATCGCGCGCACTCGTGGCCCGGCGGCAAGCCGTCTCCGAGCCGGTCCCGGTACCTATACTATGTGCGCTCATACCTCGGCAGCACCTCTCGCGCCGCCACATGTACAGCCCGACGTCTCAGCCCCAAGCACGCCCCTCACACATGCCCGTCCGCCAAACTGACGTCCACGCTCAGTTCCTTGGCTGAGTACTCAGGCCTGCATCAATCAGTTGAGAAACATGTATGGACGTCGGTATGCCACGACCGACCAGATCCAACCAGTCACCTGCCCAGCACCACCTCCTTTGTCCAGCTCGTCCACGCCTACTTAATTTGTCTCTCACCTTGAAGCTCACTAACTTTTCTACTTCTCTACTAATTAATTCCTTCTCTAACTCATCCCTCACACATGCCTATCCACTCCCAGGCCTCACTTCCTTTGCATTCTTCTTCTCTTGAAGTCGGTAATTGCTTCTTTTGCACGTGAAAGATTTTCTGCCAGTTCCCATGAGGCATCAGATTCTTCTTTTCTGAATCCCTTCCATCTCACCAAATAATGCGACTTTCCACCGATTTTTTTCTATTCCAATACCTCCTCCACTTCATATTCCGGTCCTTCAAATCTAGGAAGTCTGACTGCAGGTGGAGGATCTCCTGGCTCTCTAACATACTTCTTCAAATAGCTTACATTCACTACAGGATGAATGTGCACACCTGCCGGGAAGATAAGCTCATACGCCCCTCTTGTCACCATTCTCTCTACCTCGAAGGGACTAAACCAAATTGGCTCCAACTTTCTTTTTTGTCCTTCCGGTCTCTTTTCTTGTTCAAAGAACTCTCTGTGCACCAAAACCCAATCTCTAGGACCAACCTGCAATTCCCTGCAGTGTCGATCAAAATAGCGGGCTGCTGTCTCTCTGGCCCGCTCCAACAATTCCTTTGCCTGGGCGATCTCTGCCTTGTACCTTGCGACGAAGTCCGCTGCAGAAGGCGACAGCGAGCTTCCCCTGACCGGCACTGTAGGCAGACGAATTGAATTAAACCCATGCGTGAATCTGTAAGGTGAAAGACCAGTCACAGGATGAACACTGTCTCTGTAGGCAAAATTACATGCAGGCAAAGCCTCGGCCTAATCTTCCTGATGGTCCATCACGAAACATCGCAACATCTCCCTGATCGTCCTATTGTCTCTCTCTGTCTGTCCGTCTGTCTGTGGGTGTCGAGAGGAACTCATTTTCATTTTTGAATTCTACAGCTTCTGTAACTTTCGCCAGAAGGCAGAAATAAAGCGAAGATTATGATCAGAGACAAGCGACCGAAACATGCCAACAGAACACACCACTCTTTCAAACACAACAGACGCAGTTTCTTCTCCTGTGATCTCCTCCCACACTGGAATGAAAAATGCATCTTTTGACAGACGGTCAACCACAGACAGAATTCTATCCACAATCTTTTCCCAATACAATGTCCTCGGCAGACCAAACAGGAAGTCAAAAGAAAAACTCTCATATGCAAATTCAGGGATGGGCAGCGGATTCAGCAAACCTGGTTTTTTCTGTGTTAAATGCTTTGCTCTCTGACATACATCATAGCAAGCCACGTATTTCTTCACTGAACGGTACATATTAGGCCAGTAAAACTTGCTGTTCACCTTCAAGAAAGTCTTCTCTGGCCTTAGGTGTCCGCCCATCACAGTATCGTGGTGCTCTGAGATGATCTGTCTCTGCAATATATCAGTAGGGATGGCCAGACGATTTTTAAAATACAGGAGGCCATCCATGAAAGTGAATGATTGAATTCTTATTCTCAAGTGTCGAGGCACCGGCTCTTCTGGATGCCTAAGCACCTCATACAGTTCCTGAAAGAATGTTTCCTTCTTGTATCCTCTCTTTATCTCTCTCAGGAACTCTTTATCCACGTCCACTCTCATTTCTATTCCCGCCAAAATTCTTTTCTCTCTCTCTGTCTTCTTTTTCTTCTTCTTCTTCACTCTTTTCCTCAACGTTTTCTCTTTCCTCCTCTGTCTTTCTTTTCTTCTCTGTTTTTCTATTCTTCTCTGTCTCTCTGTTTGCCTCTGTCTCTCTCTTTTCCTCTGTTTCTCTATTTGCCTCTGTCTCTCTCTTCTCCTCTGTCTCTCTGTTTGCCTCTATCTCTCTCTCTGGCTTTCTACTCAATGCATCCGCCACCCGATTTTTCGATCCCGGCACATAGCGAGGAACGATTCCAATCTGATCAAACAACATCACCCAACGACACATGCGCAGAGACATTTGCATCCGATCAGCAGTCGACGTGATCGTTTTCAAAGATTGATGATCGCTCCACACTTGAGTAGTACAAGAGACATACGGACGCCAATTTTTGAAATCTTTACAGCAAACACACACGCCAAAAATTCTTTGTCTTTGATATGATAGTTCTTCTCTACGGGGCTCATCGTTCTTGACGCGAAGGCACACGGACGCAGAATTCCGACCTGTGGGTCCTTCTGCATCAACACCGCCGCGAGTGTTGAGGTCTTTTCGTAGGCATCTGCAAAGACCTCAAACGGGCGGGTGGGTTCGGGAACAAACAATTCCGTCACTTTCTTCACGGCTTCCTTCACTGTTTCAAAGCTCGCTTGCTGCTCTTTTTTCTATTCAAACTTCACCTTCTTTTTCAGTAAGCGATACATCGGAGCAGCCTTCTTACTGAACTCGAAAATAAATCTTCTCATCCACGACGCCAAGCCAAGAAAAGAATGTAATTCACTCGTGCTCTTTGGTACAGGCCAGTTCTCAATTTCCTCTATTTTACTTCTCTCTGACCTCACTCCCTTTTCTGAAATCTTCAATCCAAGAAAAACAACCTCTCTTTGAAAAAAATGACATTTCGAAAGCTTCGCGAACAATTTCGCTTGTCTCAACAAAAATAAAACCCGAGACACATGCCTTACATGCTCTTCTCTTATCCGCAAATAAATTAAAATATCGTCAATGAAAACTGACACGTATCGATCCAAACACTCATGCAATATATACTGAATGAGTCTCATTGCTGCCAGTGGAGCGTTTGTCAACCCAAAAGAGACAACCAACCACTCGAAATTTCCATACCGTGTCGTGAATGCTGTTTTCTGAATGTCTCCCTCCCTTACTCTCATTTGATGGTAGTACTGTCTGAAATCAAGTGCAGTAAAGAATTTTGCCCCATGCAGCCGATTAATGAGGTCTTGTGGGTGAGGGAGTGGGTGTTTGTCTTTGATTGTAATTCTGTTCAGTCCTGTGTAATCACAACACATCCTCATGCTTCCGTCTTTCTTCTGTACAAACAACACTGGAGCTGCATACGGAGAGCATGATGGGCGAATGAATCCCTGTTTCAAATATGTATCCACCTGCTTTCTCAGCTCATCCAACTCACCAAGAGAAAGACGGTAAGGTGGGCGAGCTGGGGGTGGGTGGCCGGGTTCCAAATTGATCTTGAAATCTAGCCCCTCGCCCCAAGACGGAGGTAATCCTGAAAGAGAGTCAGGAAAGAGAGTTGCATTCTCCACCACAATTCTTTTTACGTCGACAGGCACGGATGGTTTTTAAAGAAACTCACGCACCTCACTCAAATCAGGTGAAGAGAAAACAGAATGGTCAGCCGGGAGCGAAGAAAGAAAGTGATTCACTGTTTCACTACCCCCCTTTCCTTTTTCCTTCATCTCCACATTCTTTTCCCCCTCATATATTTCATGAAGCCTTTGAACCCGACATACACCAAACTCACCAGAAGAGGATCTTGTCTGCAACTGTAGAATGTGGCAGACCGCCCCCTTCCGGATTGCTCGGTATGCCTGTACAGAAGAGAGAAGAGGGGGACAATCTGAAAATTCTTCCTCCTCTTCAAGCTCTGCATCAGGCACCCAGTAAATCAATTTCCCCTTGAACCAAAAACGCAGACTTTGAGATGACCACTATAACTCTGGCTCATACTCACGCCCCCACTTTGTTCCCAAAATTAAATCATATTCCTCCAGGTCGGCCAGCATGGCACCTACTGTCTCTTGGTACCCTTGGATGCTGACCGGTACAGAGGGCGCACACTCTCGAACCGTTTGCGTTTTGATCGCCTTCTTCGAAGCTTTCAGTACCCCATGTACCGGAGTTGGTCGTTTCAATCTGCACACATCGATGCGGTGGGCATGGGCAAATCTGCGATCTAGATAAATTTTATCTGCTCCAGAGTCAACCAAAACTCTGACAGGCACACCCGCCACTCGGCCAGAGTATACAAACAACCCTGGACAAAAGTCCAAATCAGAGAATAAATCGAGAGCGGAATTCGACTCTGTATCATACGTGTTTATGTGTTCGATGGGAATGTCAAACTCTTGGGGATCCCCATATATTTCTGTGCACTGACCACACTAACCATGTGTTGGGGGCACTTCTCCCTCTTCATAGCCCCCGTAGATCGTCCGGACTCCAGATCGTCCACCGTCACGGCCACCTCTACGCTTTCCATGAACACCACACCCTCTGCCCCGAGGGCCCGAGTCTCTGTGTCCCCCCCTCCACTGCGCCTGGAAGGAAGAACCCTGCTGGGGATTACCACTGCGTGCCCACTGCCTTTCTCCTCCTTGCCCCCATCTCTACGAGTCTGCACGGGAGTTGCCATAATTTGCCCAGCCCTGTAGCCCTGGGCATCTGTTGGCACTGTGACCAGACAGGCGGCAACGGAAGCACCGTCCTTCCCGGATGCAATGGGTTCTCTCGTCCGGCGTGAGTGGTAGTGGGAGCGAACGGACCCCACACAGATCCATGGGGACGGGCCTTTCCTTAGGAATAAGCGGCTGGTTACGTTGACCGCTCACCCCTCTACTCTCGGGGACGCACAGACGGAAATCTCGGTGTCTGCCACCTTTTACTCGGGAGGAGAGGAAGGCTTCGATCTTGGCTGCCTCCTTCTGTATCTCTAACAGTGTGTGTGTCTTCGCCTTTACAACGTTGAGGGCGATGGAGTTCAGCAGTTCCTTGATGTAGTCCTCGACAACGTCTTCCTCCCACAGGTGGGGAAGCTGGCCCACCAACTGAGAGAAGGCCTCGTTGTACTTCTCCACCCCTAAGGCTTCAGTGCAGTGAAGTGCCTAAAGCTTTACCCGAGCGATACTCCTCTCCATGGTTACCTTCAGTCTCTCCGTGAGTTCAGTCTTCAGCGACTCCCAGTTCGAGAACACTCCATGCTCCTCCTCATACTTCTCATACCATTCCTTCAAATAGGCCGGTAGCCAGCCTTTTGCCATCTTCATTTTCTTTGATTCCCTCACCTCGTTCAGCTCAAAGAACTTTTCTACGTCCTTCAGCCATCTTTGAAGCTCCTCCCTCTTGCCAGAGAACACCAGCTTGGTGGGAAGCTCCACAACCTTGCTCGCGCAGTGACCGGGACCAATGTCAGTGCTCGCACCAGCAAGCGAGCTCTGAAGGATCGGAGGGGAAACCTGGGATGATAGAGAAAGGCCTGATTAGACAGCTTGAATAGCTTGTCCTTGTGCCTCCAAAGCCTGTCCCTGCAAAGTCAATTGTTGACCCTGCAAAGCCTGCGTTTCCTGAATGATGCGCATCGAATTGGACAATGTTTCAAGGGCCCCAAACACTTCTGGAATGCCCAGAGCCCCAACATTCTGCGCATCTTCCATCAGCGTATCGAGCCGAAAGAAGGAAGAGCAATTCTCAGTCTGAAGCGACACTTGGAAACTTTTCTCTCCACCNGCAACGTCGAGGGCGATGGAGTTCGGCAGTCCCTTGATGTAGTCCTCGACAACGTCTTCCTCCCACAGGTGGGGAAGCTGGCCCACCAACTGAGAGAAGGCCTCGTTGTACTTCTCCACCCCTAAGGCTTCAGTGCAGTGAAGTGCCTAAAGCTTTACCCGAGCGATACTCCTCTCCATGGTTACCTTCAGTCTCTCCGTGAGTTCAGTCTTCAGCGACTCCCAGTTCGAGAACACTCCATGCTCCTCCTCATACTTCTCATACCATTCCTTCAAATAGGCCGGTAGCCAGCCTTTTGCCATCTTCATTTTCTTTGATTCCCTCACCTCGTTCAGCTCAAAGAACTTTTCTACGTCCTTCAGCCATCTTTGAAGCTCCTCCCTCTTGCCAGAGAACACCAGCTTGGTGGGAAGCTCCACAACCTTGCTCGCGCAGTGACCGGGACCAATGTCAGTGCTCGCACCAGCAAGCGAGCTCTGAAGGATCGGAGGGGAAACCTGGGATGATAGAGAAAGGCCTGATTAGACAGCTTGAATAGCTTGTCCTTGTGCCTCCAAAGCCTGTCCCTGCAAAGTCAATTGTTGACCCTGCAAAGCCTGCGTTTCCTGAATGATGCGCATCGAATTGGACAATGTTTCAAGGGCCCCAAACACTTCTGGAATGCCCAGAGCCCCAACATTCTGCGCATCTTCCATCAGCGTATCGAGCCGAAAGAAGGAAGAGCAATTCTCAGTCTGAAGCGACACTTGGAAACTTTTCTCTCCACCCTTATCTGAGGCTGGAAAGAGGCTCTACTGCCAACTGTAAGATGAACAGTACAATGCTATAAGGTGGTCTGAAGGTACGTCTGACCTAGAAGCGTCAGTGTTCAATCTAGCCAGTTAAACAGTCTGTTGATCACTTCATGCACCAGGCTACTCGAACCATTAACTGCATTTATTTGGCCTCGTCCCATAGCAGCCTTCACTAAAATTGATTTGATCGCGCACGCTTGTGGCCCGGCGGCAAGCCGTCTCTGAGCCGGTCCCGGTACCTATACTATGCACGCTTACGCCCCGGCAGCACCTCTCGCGCCGCCACATGTACAGCCCGACGTCTCAGCCCCAGGCACGCCCCTCACACAGGCTGTCTCTATTCATTCAGGTACCCACACGCCCATGTAAATATCTTTTGCTGACATGCTTATGCGAGTCCTTGTTCCTCTTCATTTACCCACACGCCCAACCGGCTCCTGTTCATCTAGCCTGTTCACACCGGTTCACACACTTGCTTTCCTTGTCTCACCGTCGTGATGCCCCAAACGGCTTCTGTTTACACATTCGCTCTCCATGTCTCTCTTCATTATTCTTCATTGATTCACTGCATGAGGCCTAAGCGGCTTCTGTTCACACACTCGCTCTCCTTGTATCTCCTTATCTCTCTTCATTTACTCACACGCCCAAGCGGCTTTTGTTCACATACTCACTCTCTCTGTCTCTCTTAATTCATCAGCAAGCCCAAGCGGCTTCTATTCACGCACTTGATATCTCTTCATTCATCCACAGGCCTAGCCATAAGCCCGAGCGGCTTTTATTTAATGACATATAATTGATTCCTCCTCATTCATCCACGGGCCTAAACGGCTCCTGTTCCTAGTCATACACTCGTTCTCCTTGTCTCTCTTTCTTCGCCCACATGCCCAACCGGCTTCTGTTTACACACTTGCTCTCCTTGTATCTCCTTGTCTCCCTTCATTCACCCACATGCCCAAGCGGCTTCTGTTCACACACTCGCTCTCCTTGTATCTCCTTGTCTCCCTTCATT
Source organism: Chromera velia (assembly GCA_018398765.1). Classification (NCBI taxonomy): domain Eukaryota; family Chromeraceae; genus Chromera; species Chromera velia. The sequence continues at coordinate 8,761 of JAHBMJ010001105.1, read as the reverse complement.
CACCCACATGCCCAAGCGGCTTCTATTCACACACTTGTTCTCCTTGTATCTCCTTGTCTCCCTTCATTCACCCACACGTCCAAACGGCTTCTGTTCACACGTACACTCGTTCTCCCTGTCTCTTTTCACTCATCCATAGGCCCAAGCGGCTTTTGTATGTTTCTGTTCATATACTTGATCTCTCTTCATTCATCCACAGGCCTAACCAGCGGTCTAAGCGGCTTTTCTCTACGGGGCCGCACTGTGTGCGGCCTATAGTAATGTTCACTTGGTTTCTAGTATCAAAAGTGATAAACAGATTCTGTCTAAAAGAAAATTGATTAAATATAATATATCATAATGTCTGAAAACTCTATTGTGATATGTTTTAGCTTGGTTCTTGACCGGTTTTCACTAGTTCTCACGCAAAAAGTAGGTGTCCGGCGGTTTGGTTCCTAAGTTCCTAAAATACAGTTCCTGACCACTCTGCACTAAGGCTGCCACAAGAACTATGAAGGACCTAGATTAAGTATAGGAATACCAAAATTGCTAGGAAGTCAAACAAGAACCTTAGAATCTATGGAAAAACTCTGAAAAAACAGTAGGAACCATGTGGGAAGCAAAGAACTCTGTAGGATTCAGTAGGAAATTGCTAGGAACCTAGCTAGGAACTGCCTGAGAAACTACAAAGAATTTAGTCCCTCAATTAGCCTGAGACACTCCTTATATTTCAGTAACATTAGTGCTGCCTGCTTCTTTAGACTGGGCAAGAGGGAAGCCATCTTCTACAAAGGTTACTTTCTTTGTGTCTCAATGATGTACAATAACGGACTCTCTCGAAAAGTGCTTAATAAAGTTGTCCACTTTAGTGTTGGCTTCAGACTTGGACATACAGTAGAAGCCATTCTGATCAATTCACTAAACTTTCGATCTCTTTTAATTGTAGTTGAATTCAAGGCTAGGGGGGGCTCCTCAAGGTATTTGAGAGGATGAAACAACAGTTTCATTGGTCTTTTTTTGGGTTTATGGGGCCAAAGAGGTCAATAGAAGCATGTTTATGGTAAGGAGCGAGCTTGCACGACTTGTATCTACATTTAATCAGTTGTAAACTTATTTACAACCTCTTTTAAATGCATTTCTTTGCAGAGACATCTCAGTTCTTATTGGTTCTTAACGGTTCCTTACGGTTCCTTCATGGTTCCTAAAAGGTGGTTCCTAGGCTTTTTGGTAAACGTGAGAACCAAAAGCTCGGACATGACTTTATCGCCAGGAACTAACAACAATCTCTCATCTATGTATAAAGAACTCTTAGGAACTTGAATCAACATGTTGTAAAAAGCTTAAAACAAGCGTTTTTAGAGTCTAGATTGATAGTAGACCTCGTAGTCTGTACTTATACCTAGCCTAGGGTCAGTAGGAACTACTATAAGTGCGGGACCGTAGGCTTTTCTTCAATGACACACAATTGATCTCTCTTCATTTATCCATAGGCCCAAGCGGTTTCTATTTACATACTGGTTCTCTTTGTCTCACCCACATGCCTAAACGGCTTCTATTCATAAACTCATACATACTCATAAACATACTCGCTCTCTCCGTCTCTCTTCATTCATCCACCTGCAGGAATAAGCGGATTCTGTTACTACACACACTTCCTTTCTATGCCCCTCTTTCTCTATGCACCCACACGCCCAAACATTCACCCACACGCCCAAACGGCTTCTGTTCACACACTCACTTACCTAGCTTTATCTACAGGCCCAAACGGCTTCTGTTCACATCTCTCCCTCTTAAACTCACCAAAGCGCTGGACCCATACGCGGTAAGCCTCTCCACAACATTTCAAAGCAAATACTACAGCATCTACAGCGACACACACTATATATAGACAGTATTTTGCATCCCAAATCCTCAAGTGAAGGTAGAAGGAAGTCGAGAAACCAGGTGCTGAAGAACGATAAGAGGGGCCAAGTAGAGAGAAAGAAGATAGGCAAAAAGAGGTTCCTGCAGATCAAATTAACCGTTTTTCCTTTTTATCAAGCGCACTCAGTCATGGTGCGGCTTACTCCTAACTAGGCGGCATATCTTAATTTGCTACTGAGCTTAGTAGCATAGTTAAACAATGGAGCAATTCAGAACAGCTTCACTTCGATGGTATGCTTTATCGCTTTCCTTGAAAACTACATAGTACTACATAGATGATCGAATCTACATACAATTCCCCTCCATATGTATTTTTGCATATGTACCGATACATCAAGGTTAGACAAAAGGTGCATGTTCGCCATGCATGTGCTGTACAGTTGCTGGAAAGCGCGGGTCCCGAAAGGCAAATGTAACCCGATTTATTGGTAATTCTTTTTTCCATAGGTGCGGCTAAGGGCCTTAACAGATACCATGGCCGGGGGCCACGGCAGGCCGGGGGCCACGGCACATTCACGGCACGGGGGCCACGGCAAGTGGAGTGCCGGGCCCCCTTCCCCAACATGTTGGGGGCCCCCAGCATGCATTTCAAAACTCATTTTTTTTCGTCCGAAATTAATCCGAATCAAGTGCGCTGTGCAAATTTCATATGTGAACAATTAATAACTCACGAATTCCCACCCGCTGCAATGCACAAAAGTATCCATCTACAAACGATTCTGTCACCGGCCTCGCCGCCTGAACTTAGGCAAGACGAGGACACTCGATGCCATAACAGGACCCGATTGCCTAGTCGGATGATTGACTTCTAATCGAAAGCTGGTCGTGCGATTCTGCGCCCCCGTCTCCTCCAATTAGTCTCAGTCTGCCTGAGAGGCACCAAGTGACAGATTCATCATTTGAACCGGACTCGTGACGATCCCTTGCGGTCAAAAAACATGGCTTCGTTTGGACGGCGATTGTTGGGAACGGTGGTGGTCACTAGGGGGTTATTGAAGCGTCCTCCTCCTGCGATCGCAGTCAGGTCCTTTTCCTCTGCATCCGCAACCGTCTCCTGTCTTTCCCTCTTCCGGGGCGAGGATGCAAAATCCGCTCTGGGAGTTGAGTTTGCAGGGGGTCCGTCTGAGGGAGCAGGGGCTGTGCGTACTTACGATCTGACACTCTACACGTTTCCCTGGCACAAAACATTTGAAGCAGAGAATTTGTTTCCCGACCAGATTTTGATGATGGCAAGAGGCATGGCACCGAAAGACTTCACAGTCTCGAATTTGCAGTTGCAAAACCTTCCGCAGCTTTTTGCACTGCAGCAAATGTCCAAGAAGACGGGGGAGATTGTGGGAGATACATTGAAGTTGAAAAGTCCGGAGACGAACCTCGCAGTGAAAATGGAGACAGGCCGTCTGCGTCTGTCTGTGCAGGAGGGAGAAGAGACTTCAGACGCCAGTGTTTCAAAGAAGGGAAGAGAAGTCGTTCTAAAGCCCTCTGACGTTGCTGTGTTTCTGGGTCTGCTGAGATCCCAGCTGCCCCTCCTGTCGGGAGTGACGGCAGACAACCCTGAATTCCTCCCTCAGGACAGACTGGAAGCAGCGAGGAACTCAAAGGCCGCCGAAGAATGAAGAACTCAGTTAAGTTGAGCTTTCTTGCAGACGTCTGTCTGACAATCCAGAAGAGAGCAAGACAGGCTAAGTCAAAGAGTGCTGTCTCGTGCAACGTCGTAGGAGAAGCTTTCTTTCGTCTGAGGAAAATTAGAATTTGAACCCTTTCTGGATCGACCCGTGATTCCTTCAATGACCCAGTTGTACAATTGGCGTCGTTTTGTTGGTTGTTCATTCGTCCCGCGCCATCGTTGCTCGATCAATGGCATCATGGCTGCCCGTGCTTGCATGAGACGATGTAATGAATGATCGCGCCGTACCGCAATGCCACCGTTTTTCGCCTATCTGCTCAATCTCTTTCGCGAGGACTTCGGTGTCCTTGTAATTCAAAGACTAATTTCAAAGTTGTGTATACTGAAACCTCTTTCTCTGCCAACAGAGGAAAAGGTCCCTTTGTCCATAGGCAAACCCGAGACTTCGGGTGAGCTCTAGGGTGAGCTCTTCTGTAAGTCTGACTCTCCCGCAGACTCCCGGCCTCTTTCTTCCGAGCCCTCCTGAGTCTCTCCTTTATTTCCATCTGAATTTATATCTTTTTTTCTAAATTTTCTTTCCATCTTCTTTTGATTGATTGAATGCCTACCTACCGAATTCATTCCTTTCTTCCCTACTTCTTTTTAAAGACTTTTTTTCTGACGTCAGGCGTGCATGGGCGTCACTGTTTCATGGATACTCGATCATTATGACTCATTAATTTAATTTTTTAAATGAAATTAACCTGCTAACGCTAGAAAATCTAGTAGAAAATTGTAGGTTATGTGTTGTTTACCTAGTTGTTTACTGAAATGTACTCCTATACAAAACTTAGTGAATTTACAAATATATTTAAATGAATTTAGATAAATTTTAATGTTTTAACGCAGTAAATGTAAACGAATTTACGTCTAAATTTACGTAAAATTGAGCTAGGAAATTAAGTGAATTTGCAGATGAATTTTGATGAAGTTGGGTAAATTATGCCACCAATAAATTTAAATGAGTGAACATGAGTTTAAATAAATTTAAAACGTGAATTTACGTGAATCCAAATAAATTATAAAAAACCCTAAATTCATCAAAATTCATTTACAAATTTACTTAATTCCTAGGCAAGTTCACTTTTACCTAGACTTTTACTGTTTAAATTCACTTAAATTGATTTAAATTCACTTGAATTTATTTATGATAAGTGATAGTGATAGTGATTTAATTGGTGCCCTAGGTAGAGCACTGTCGCCGTTCTACCAGAAGTCGCCCCTGCGAACGGCAAAGGTGCGCCCCATGCTGAGGCTTCAGACCGCACCCCGCGGCCTGCCTGAGGTTTCCCCCAGACCGTCAACGACCAACATTCTTTGTTCACTTTGCATGCTTTGGGTTGGTAACTGATTGCTAGAGCCGAATCCAAAGATCGATCCAATTTGCAAACGACGCCAGGACATCTCTGCTTTCTGTGCACGCCTTTTCAATCTTCTCCTTCACCTTCCTCCTTCCCTGTCCTTCAATTCTTCTTGCTTCTTCCATTCGATCCAGTATTGTTTTGTATTCTTTTCTTCTTTCTTCCCCCCCTCCTTTCCTCTTCGTGATGGCTTCATGCCTCTGCGCTAACAGTCTCATCTAATGGGCTGCCTGCCCCATACCTTCCCGGACTTTCCTCAAACACTCGTCTCCTGAATGCCGCCTTCCCCAAAAACTCATCCACCGCTGCGTGTCCTTCGTTCAGCAGGAATGCAAAGAGAGCGTGTGTGTCCTGAATATTTTCTTCCTGTCCACTGTTTTTCCTTTCCCTGCATGCCTCTCTTGCCCTGTCTTCTCTCTTTTCATTCCAGCTCTCCTTCAGTTTTCTGAGCATTTTGGCTCTCTCTTTATCAAAGACGGGACACTCTGTCACGAAGTTCACTCAATTTTGCAAGGTCGTTCTGCTTCCTCTTCTCCAGGCTTCTTGTCCCACCTAGTCCGCTTTGCAGGTGACACTGCACCAGCACGGACTGGGCTAGCAGCCTTGGGCTTGGGACTCAAGTTGGGAGGCCTTGCGTCCGAGTTTTTGAGAAGGATGAACCACCACTGGGTCTCGAGCTCTTTTCTCGCAGCTGGATCCTCTTCCTTGCTGCGAACAATCTCCTGCAGTTCTTTTTTGTAACGCTGGACGAAATTGTTGGGGTGCCAAGGTTCGGTGAACCCGTGAACGAACGGGCAACCTTGTCCTTGCAGATCATCGCACTTGTCTGCGTGTATCAGAAAAGACAACATCAGTCGGGGATTCTGCACGCTAAAAGACCGAAAGAAAAACATGAATCAGGTGTCACCAGGAAAGAGCCTTATAGACAAATACTGAGCTGGTGCGATGCGACGATCTGCGAACCAAATGAGAGGCGGGAAAAGTGAGAGAGTCAACCAGAACTGTCTGACAAGTCAGACACCGCCGGCAACTGATCGATCGTGCCGGCAATAGCGGAACGGAGTTTACGGGGGACAACGAGAGAGAAAAATGGGTTTCATGGAGAAGCTGAGGGGCAAGGAAACAGGTGGGGACGTGCAGAGACAGAGTATCACATGGAAGCAAGACGCTGCGCAGTGCAACAAGGAAAACGTCAAACCAACGCAAAAAAATCTTCTGAAACGAGAGCAAGCCCTCTGGGAAAAGATCCGTCACCCTCAGAGTGCATGCTGGAAGAAGGAGTCCAGCTCCATGCAGTACGACCGAATCGATTTCGTTTCCCGTCAAAGGTGCTGGGCGGTTCATTTCAAAGCTGATCCAAGGCCGCTTTTCGCCCGTGCAAGCGTGCGTCCACGCAAAAAAAAAAAAAAGAGAGAGTTCTTTTACACGCTATTCATACAAGTATATGAATACCGGGAACATACACCTCCGACTGACGGTAAACGTGGTAGTTGAAGCAGTGTGGAGTCTCTTGTTGCCCTTGCGCAGACTCTTCCGCTCGAGGCCACAGCGTTTCTGCCGAAAGCTGCAGATTGAGGATTCAGACTTCATTCATGAGTGGCCCTGCGTGTGCGATTCCAAAAGCCGGGGAAACAAAAAAGAGCCGAGAAGAAATCCACACGACAACGGACGGACATTTCCACAACCTCCCTCATGATTCCGCACCTTCTTTCTTTCCTCAGCGGGCAGCTTGCTCAGAATCTCCGCCACTGTTGCCGGACTCAGTCCACTGCACTCCACCGGGGGACCGTCCCTGCCCTGCACGCGCACTTGTACCACACACGCACAGAAACACACAAAGAAAGGTTAGCTGTCGGTGCGAAAAAGGACGGAAACAGTAACGTCAGAGAGGGAACACAGAAGCAGCGGAATCGTGGGGGGAAGGAAGGAGAAAGAGAGCAGCGTCAATTTTGCCTATGCCATCCACCCTGAAGACAATAATGAGACTTCATTGACGGACCTGAAGGTGCAAGGAGACGGAAGGTTGGCTGCAGGACTTCATGAGAGAATCAAAGTGGACACCTTCCGGAGACCGCACAGAATTGGATTCGCCTAGCACCCCCTTGCTTGCGGGGCTCTGGTGCTGCAACGCCCCCTTGTCAAAGGTCCCGAGGGCAGAAGTGCTTGTCAGCCTTCCGGCAGACGCGCTTTCCATAGCGCTGAGTCGGACATTGGGCGGGGGCGGGGTCGGCAGCAGAGGGGCACTCCGATCTTCCCAGCACCACTGAGGCTCGTGCTCTCTCGCCCCTCCCGTCCCCTCGGGTTGCCTGCTGGATGCAGAGCACTGTCTTTCCCCAGCTGCACTTGGGGACTGCCTGACAGCCTCCGCTGCCTCGCCAAGCGATGCCGAAGCAAAAGTGGCAGCAGGGAGGTGATCATTCTCCTGACTTTGACTTTGGCGGTGCTGCGCATCATACTGGATAAAGGCCATATGGTCTTCGATGCGGCGGTCCGTGTCTCGCTTCCAAAAAGTGTACCACCACTTCGAGTTGTAGTCCCCCCTTTGCCCCTCGGGCGTCGCCATCTTGTGATCCAGGCGAGGGCGATACCACTTCACGAAAGCGGAACGCTTCCAATCGTCGTTCAACTCGGCATGGGAGAACTCACACTTATCCTTCCTCTGACACTCGTCTGCAACAAAGGGAGGGAGGGAAGGCAGCAGGGAAACAGAGGAGACTGAAGGAACGATCGAGCGAAGAACCGAAGGAGTGAGGAAAGCAATGGCAGAAGGAAGAAACGGAAGAACGAATGAAGGAAGGGATGAAGTACGGAAGGGATGAGGGACGGAAGGCAGAACAGAAGGGCAGCATGAAAGAGAGAAGAAGGAAGGAAAGGGAGGCAAGGAAGGACGGAAGAAAGACGTTAGGGGACGTTCAAAGTATAAAAAGGCGAACAGCATTGTGTGTTTTCCACAGTACGTCAGACGAATTTTACCGTTTGTACCTCAACGCGACTCTCTTCCCTTTCATTCTTTTTGAATTGGGAAAGAAACACTTTTTATTCTTCGCTGACCAAAAGAGGCGTGATGAGCATAGCACGGGTGCAAGTGCTTGTCATGAGAGTAACAGCATCGATTTCCCCTTGGGCAAGGCTTCTGCTTGTCTACCCTTGAAGAAGGAGCAGAGATTATGCTGCATGCAGCAGAAGACACCAAACAAAGGTTGGTCAGCCGTTAGATAAGCATGCATGCTCGATCAGTCCCACAGAAACGGACGATCCAAAGCGCTTCGGCTAGCGTCCTCTAACTGCCGAATGCATTCCAGCATCCCTCCCCAGACGTTGGAAGAAAGACAATATACACCAAAGGAAAAAGAGAGAAGAAAGGAAGGCAGGAAGGAACAGAGGAAGGAATGGAGGGAGGGAGAGAGAGAGAGAGAGAGACTGAAAGAAAGAAAGAAAGAAAGAAAGAAAGAAAGAAAACCTACCCGCCGGCTCGCAAGGACCTCGGCATCATGACTCCACTCGCATGCATTTTCTGTCAGAGGACACCTGCATGCATAAGGATGCATAGCGAAGGACGAGAGGTCGGAACAAAAAGGAGGAAACAAACCAAAAGGCTGGCAGGCTCACAATCGATCAGTTGATGGACAGACGAGTAGGTGTGGTGTGCCGGTGTTGGATTGAGCTTTCATGCAAATGCAATTTTGTTCATGAATGTTTCAGGGAAATGGCGCACAAAAGCGTCTGCCGTGACACCGGAGAAGGGGGCAGAGAAGGGGACACGCAAGTTGAGGAATCGATGAAATGGGCAGACAAAGCGACAGAGGAGAGAGGGAGAGAGAGAGGGGGGGGG
>JAHBMJ010001104.1:0-35812 GCA_018398765.1 Chromera velia | reverse complement strand
CTCCTCTTCTTCTCCCTCCTCTTGGGGCCTCTTCCCCTCAGCTGATGCTGCTGCTGAGAGGGCTCCCTGTCCACGTACATGAGAGGCATCACCAGGCAAAGGTACTTCTGTCCTGTGCCTAAAAGAAGACGAAGAGGACTGGGGGAGCGGGTCTGCTCGCTGCTCGTCTCTCTGAATACGCAGTTGGGCCCCGGGCCCCTGCGTGGAGGGAGGGGCCCCGGCAGACGGAGGAGGCGCCTGAGGGGGGAAAGATAACAGAGTGGCAGGTTGTGAAGAAAAGGAAGTGAAGAATGACGAAGGGAATTCGTGTTCAAGTGGAGGCTGGGGGGAGGGGGAGGGGCCAGGTGTATGGGAGGAGTTTTCCCTTCCAGGCCTGTCTCTGAGAAAACTGTCTCCCAATCTCAGCCTGCGCATACCCCCCCTGAGACTTCGCATGAGCGTTCTCGACTCTCCCTCTCCTTCCCTCTGTCCTTGTGCTTGTGGAGGATTCGACCGGTTCCTTCCGGAAATGGAACTCCGATCCCTTTCTGCTGCTGTGGAGGGAAAACTCCCTGAATGGCCATGATCCTTATCAGGTGGCGATTTGACTGCAGCTACTGCACCACTGCAGGTGGCAGCAGGAGGGTTCCGTTTCCCTGCTCCTTGTGCACGGGAGATAGCGGGAGACGGGGGGGTCTGGTAGACCATTCTGGGAGCAGCTCCTTTACTGAGGACGCCCGTCGCTCCCCATCCCTTCTTCTCCCACAAATCCGCCAAGGATGAGTCCATTCCACCTAGAGAAGGTCTTCTTAGGTGTGGGGGGGTGGGCATAGAACCACTTCTGTGGTTGATTGTGCTTCGAATCTTTCGCCTTTCACCTTCCTGAATTGGACTCGCAGTGTGGCTTCGACTTGCTGCAACGACTGCGGGGGTAACATTGATGGCCTGCGTGCAGAGAGGGCATGTGTGCATGGCAGAGGCGAGTGCCATCCTCTTTAGTTCTGCATTCGAAGCAGAAGCGCGCGTGTCTCTTCTGCTGTCAGCCTCTCCACGGAGAGGTGAGGCCTCTCCACTGAAACCCGAGTCGCCTGTGCGATGTCTGTTGGATCCTCTGCTACGTGGGATGGACCCATTCTGAGACCCCCCTCCTTTGACTTCTAACGTTCCCCCCGCTCCTACAGAGCAATGAGATAACGAAACCCCTCCCACGCTCGGACATGACTCAGGCTGAGACGACCTTCGGAGAGGACTCAGGGAGCGTCCCTGCTCCTCCTCCGAGCGGCACGTCTGGGAGGGGGGCTCAGTGCCGATACAACCCGAGCAACAGAACCCCCCGCCCTCTGACCCACGGCTCCCCCCCCGAGTTGTCCTTCTGGACCTGGAGGTGCCCGTCTGCAGGCCGCCTGGCTGCTGCTGCTGCACACGGGATGAGGCGAATATGGAAAGGTCTCCAGACGCAAAGGGGGGAGTACCTCTATCTCCAAATGACAAATTACTGCCAAGAGGAAGCCTCTCCCCTGCATGCAGACGCCTCGGTGCCTCCACACCACCCAGAGGGGGGCCCCGTTCTCTTTCTTTCTTTGCTTCTCTTTCCAGAGATCCGACAGCCAGAGCGGGAGACGGGAGAGAGTGGGAGGGAACCGGATGCTCCCTCTCTGGAGAAAGAGGATAAGTGAACGTCTCTCTCAACGGCCTTTCTGCTCTCAAGAGAGAAGACTGATCCCTCGCTCCCTTCTGTTGCTGTTGATGTGGGGGGATATCCATACTCAGGAAACTGGTACCCCCCGTGTGTCTCCTCTGGACCCTCCGCCCGCTTGGCTGCTGCCTCAAAACCGCGCCCTCCTCCTCTTCCATCGCATCCGTCTTGCCTCCACTCAAAGACAAACCAGACCGGCCCAAGCCTGCTGCCTGCTGGGCATCTCTGCACATCAAACTCGAAGCAAGAGGGGAGTGGAGAGGAATCATAGACCTACTGCGGGCAGGGCGTCTGCCCTCAGAACGATCCACCGAATCCGACCCCATCCCAGAAGAGACCTTTCCTGTCGGCGACAGATCAGGAAACCCCCTTCCCTCAATGAGTAGATCACTCACAGACACAGACAAGGCAGACATGTGTCGACTCATACCCATCGACGCGAACCGATCTGCTGCCACCTCTCCAGTCGGACTCTCCTCCTGAAGTTCACCCACCAACCCCCCTTCACAAAAAGAAACACCCCCCTTTCCCGCCCCGTCCCCTCCATGGCTCGCACGAATGGCCCCAAACATCTCTGCTTGGAGGAGGTCCACCATCTCTGCAGGCAAGGTTCAGGCGCAAGCAAGCAGGTGCACATACGCGGAGGAAAAAACGTTACAGACAAGATTGGGACCAAGCCCATAGGCACACACACAATCATAAGGACACCATTTACATGAAAGCGAAGCAACAACATGAATACTTGCACACGCCCCACACGCCCATCAGAAAAATGGGCTTCAATTTCGCACCTCTGTGCTTAGCCGTCTGTCCGTGTGTCTGTCTTTCTGTCTGTCTTGCCTTGTATTCCTAGCTGTCGGTCTGTCTGATTTGATTTCTATCTCAAACAGGGCGGTAGCTTTTTGATTTCTCCATTTTTGACGGACCCTTAAATACCGCCCGGTCGTAGTAGTTCATCCTCGTCCAAAATTCTTCCCAAGAAGCCACATCGAGAGACAAACAGAGCGTGGCAGTTTTCAGAAAGTCATTCGTCAGACCGAGGTCCCGCTCATGTCTCTTTGTGCGTTCGTTTTCACTCACACGAGAGAGACAGTCAATAAACGGACGAAAAAAACCGTACGTCTGCACACAAACAGAATCTCCCGGTTCTCCATTTTCGCTTTCACGGATTGTCTGCTCGTTTTGAGAGCCGATGACCCCCTTTTCCATTTCGTCCTCTCCCCTTTCGATTGTCTCGTCTGACTGTGCAGAAGGCAGAACGGGGACGCCCGTGGGTTCATTCACTTGGGGCTCTAGGACTATGGGCCGGGGGGCGGGGGGGAATTGGTGATTGGCCGGGGGCTCTCTTTCTCTTTCGTTTGGAGGTACAACCCCTCTGTCGTCTGCATGAGTCGCAGAGGCAGATGCAGAGGCATGGGAGCAAGTCAACCCTCCCTCATGTTCTGACTCTAGAATAAGGGGGAGGGGGGCAGGGGCGAGGGGGACAATGACAAGCGGCCGTCCCTCCGTTTCACTAGGGGAAGGCACCTGAGGGTGTGAAGGGGGAGGGGGGGGAGCAGAATCTTGAAACCCTTTGAAAGTTTCCAAGTCTCTTTCTTCCACTTCTGTTCCAACAATCATACTGGCTTTCCTCCTCTCCGTCTCCTCCCGGAGAGGAGACACCGGGGAAAAGCTGGTCTCTGCTTCCTTCCCCCCTCCAAGTCTTTTGTGCGCAAAAACTTCGGAGACAGAGGAGACTGCAGTGGACAACGCCGAGGACACAGTGGACCTTCGTCGAATGGGCAATCTTTTTTGTTTGATCTCCTCTGGTCCTTCAAGGTTCTTCTTCTCCTCCTCCTTCCCCCCAGAAGACCCCCCAGGCGGAACCTTCCGAGCTCTGTCGACTGCCGACAGCTCTGCAGCCCCATCACACAATGCACGGAATCCTGAAGTCAAAATCAACAGGCCCACAATCGCAATCAGACTACAGAGGATCGTTGCCATGATGTTGTTCATGATCTCAACAGAAGCATTGAAGAATTCCCGTCTCCTACCCGTGCTGTGCATGGCTGCTTCCTCACACGCCGTCTTGCCGAGGATGAATAAAATCTCTGTTCCGATCAACAACCGTGCGAGAACATCAACCACGTTGATGATATGGTCCTTGTACGGCAACACAGCCAAGGTAATGGAGGCCAGAGCAAAGACCCCGGCCGCAATGATCGAGGCTGCCACCAGCGGGTGGCCCGGAAGGGCGGTGGGCACAACCGCAATGAAAATTCCGGTCAGAAACTCAATAAAGTTCCAATACCTGCACGCACGGACACACAAACACATGTACACATTCACGCACAAGCACAGAAACAGACACGCACGCACATGAACACATACATATACACACGCGAGCACACGCACAAACGCATGCACACACCCACACACAAGCACACTCACGCATCAGCAACACACTGGGGAGAGCAAGCCCGACGAGAGAAAAACGACGGGCATGGAGAAAGAAGCTCACCAACCGACAGACACACCGACCAATGCCTGCCCCTGTACGAGTTGAAGAGGAATCGGAATCTCACTTTGAAGTTCTCGTTGTGCGTGCGTCGGGGAGCAACCGAGTTGATGTACAGAACAAAAATGTTCCACACGACAATGTAAAGGAGCATCGCAGTCAAACCTGCAGACACTCGGGAGCACGCCCGTACGCACACACGCACGTACGCACGCGCGCGCGCACACACACACACACACACACACACACACAGAGAGAGAGAGAGAGAGAGAGAGAGGGAGACAGGGAGAGAGGGAGAGAGGGAGGGAGGGAGGGAGGGAGGGAGGGAGGGAAACAGAGAGACAGATGGACGTTTATCACCCCACACCAAACACTTACGACAAGCGCATGCCCATTGCTGATCAAGACCAATACAACAGAGCAACAAAAAAGTCCGTCAGAATGAATCCCACGACAGCTTAAACCTCAAAACAGATCCGGTTTTCGATCGGCTTTCGGAACAAAACCAAAATAAATATTCAGCTTCACTCGATGCAACGTAAATTGATTCACTCCTTTTGAACCAAAGATCTCCTCTCTATGTGTATATCGAGAGTGTATCTATTGGTCTGGCCGGAGAGGGCCGACCCCTGCAGTTGAGATTCCAAGCACAACCGTGAAAAGCATTCACCGACCGATGGGGAAGAGGGTCCAATAAGTTTCGGATCCACAGAGGACGTTCGGGTAGAGCACCAGACTCTCTCCCCGTGTTTTCTGCATGCTCGACACCTCCGCTTGCAGATCTCTGACCTTCCTCTCGGCCCACGCATTGCCCCCCTCTGCCGTGGGACCAAACTCCGATGGATCGTGTCCCATCAGGGACTCCCATCCTGGATGGGCTTCGCATCTGAACACGCCCATAGACGCTGCCGCAATGCCTGTGTAGATCGTGCTGAATATCCCTCCCAAGGTGTTCACCTGCAGGCAGCACTCAGACCAATCACAGGGAATGAAGAGGAATGCAGATGAAAGGGACACAAAGGGACACGGGGCAGGAGAGAGATTGAGAAAGAATGAGGAAAAGTCAATGAAAGAAAAGGGGAAATCAAATGAACACAGAGAGAGAGAAACCGGGAGAAAAAGAGATCGAGGAGTGACTTTGGGCACGCAAGAGACCATTTGAAGCTTTTGCGTTCGCTTGTCCATTCACCACACCCACCGTTTTGTGGGGGCACATGCGCAGAGAAGGGCGCCCAACGACAATGCTGAGGACCTGCAATCCAAATCCGCATCGATCGAATTCTCTGTGTGCATGGACGTACGTATGCCTGTCTGTTTTCTTTCGGGACTGCTGCCTCAGATCCAGCAAGCGGATGGGCGGGGTGGCGAAGGAGAAAAGGAGCAGATGGAAAGAGAAGGAGACACACCTAAGAAACACTGAAAAAAAGGAAGAGAAGGAGACAGGGGAATGGACACCTAAGAAACACTGAAAGAAAGAAAGAGTAGGACACCTACCTAAGAAACACTAAAAGAAAGAGAGAGAAGAGTGGAAGCCGAAAGAAAGCAAGCAGTGGAGCACGGAGCAGAGACAGCCAGAGAACCATTTTGAAGGCTCTATCAGACCGACGCATGAAGGACTAAACAAGCAAGCCAACCATGCACCGAACTCTCCGACCAACCGACCGACCACAGATGCTCCATACAGGAAGAATCCCAATCCCGCAAGGAACAGAGGTCCCATCGTCTGGAGAAGGAACCATTCCTGTTCTCTGTAAAAGGCTTCCAGCATGAACCCGCACTTCAGTCTGCTTGCCTCCAAGTCAAATCGGAGGACCGACCCGGCCTTCGCGAGGGGACGCAACAGCCCGGGGCCACTCAAACGGAGGGACGCGAGGATCGTCGCAACCTGACAAGCAGAAGGAAAGGGAAGAGGGGTAAGAGGGGGGTGTTCAGTGAGGATAAAAGAATGAAGAGCACTCAACGTGTCCTTTCAATTTGTATGCAAATCTTGTGAGTCGATCCCTGTGTACTTTCCTCCTTCCGGTTTGGGGCATCATCTGAGTGAGTGTACCTCATTACCTCGTGGAATCGGCCACGCAGACCTATCTGCAGAACACTTCATTCTTCCCGTGCGTGCAATCTTCCCCTTTCATTGTTTGAATGTTGACTCACTCACTCCTAGGAAGAGAGGGAGCGCTTTGAGCTGCAAGGGCTTAGTACGAGAATAGGTACCTGCCTTTGGGCCAACTGTCCGCATCGCCTGATCTTCATTCATTCGAAATGCGAGAGTCAGAGACCCAAACGAGAGGAGCCAGCAAGCATTGCGGAAGAGAAGGGGACCGACAGGAGGAAAAATCAGACGAAGGGTTGGAAGAGAAGACAGAATAATCCCCCCTCACTTGCAAGACCAACCACGCACGACGTGCCCACCCACCTGCAAGATCCAAAAAAAAAGTCTGCATGCGATACGGAATGTAGACAGGTGAGTTGCCTGCGCTTTCAGCCCTCCATTCGACAATTTGTAGATGATGATGTAGGCCATGGGTGTCACGAGACCGAACAAGGGCCAGATCCACAGATGCTCATTGCCCTCACACTCCACGCACTTTCCAGATCCAAATGAAGCCACAGAGTGGGCCGGACACATCCCACAAGAAACCCGCGAGCTATCTCTGCCGAGACCACAGGTACCCGGGAGCCGTCCCGGGCATTCTCTTTTATTTCTGCACCAATACACAAACAAAGCAGAGGTCTCGAAAGATCCTGTCGGATCGTCCGGAATATCCACCAGAAGATCTTGAGGGACGTTTGTACCCTTCAAACCGGTGCGAGTGCCTCCACACGATTCACACTCTTCTTCCCCCCCTTCGCTCACACCCAGGATGGGATTGCCCTCGTCATCCCATTGAAAACCTGCGTATCTCTCTGGCATGTACGCAAAGTAGCCAGGCAGCAACAGAGGAGCAGTCAGGTTCCCAACGCAGTAGGCCCCTGCTGGACACGGGAGACAGAGGAACTGCCCGTTGCTCCGATTCCCCGCGTTGAAGTATCCGGGAGTTTCCTCAACCTGCACTCATTATGCACTCACTCGCATGGAGAAACAGAAAGAAGAAGAAAAATTGCAGACAGAAATCTGTCTCCAAAGAAAAGATCCATCTCTCCAGCCACAAGCTTACGCACATACCAACGTGCGAAGATACGCAAATGCGTAGCAGCTGCTTCAGCCGCCCTACACAGGCAAGCTTAGATGAGTGGGTTCATTGCAAGGTAAAGGGGAAAATCCGAAAGGAAGAACAGAGACGAAAATGAATCACAATTTTCTCTGCCACCCACGTACCCGATCCCCCTCAGCAAAGAAAAGGCAAACAGGATCCCCCCCCTCCCCCCCTTACCAAGAACAACAGATGCACACACCCCTTAATTCCCACCCCAAAGGAACAAAACAAATACCCGAAAGAAACCAACCGACCCACAGACGTACCCGGAACTTCTCCCAGGAGCTCTCCGCCTGCACATGAAGGTTTGGTCTCTGGCACACGCAGTCACTCAGACCCTTCGATGCCGCGTGACTCACGTGGAAGGGGGGGCACTGCTTGCACCCCAGCTGCCCCGCCTCATCCTGATACTCCCCAGGTTTACAGGGCTTGCAATCCCCCCCCCCTTCTGTATCTTGATACGTTCCTGGCTTGCAGGGAGTGCACAGGGGCTCTCCGGACGACGGCGCCTCCCGACCTTTCGGACACGCCACACAGAAGGTTGAGCCCTCCAAAGGAGCGTGGGTGCTGGGCTCACACGGCTGACAGGAGGTAATCCCCCTTTGGGGGTCTGAGAAGTGGCCTGCTAAGCATTTGACGCACGCAAGGCCCAGACGGCTCGCCTCCAGCCCAGCCGGACAGGGCTGGCAGACCCCATTCAACATCAAAAGTCCGTCTGAGCACTTTGGAATGAGGTCATCGGGAATGGACGTCACGGGCGTTGTGACGTTGGTGGAAGGCAACAAGGGCGATGTGAGAGGCGAAAGAAACCTCCTGCTGACGAGTGAAACGTCTTTGCTTAGATCACTGGGGACATCCGCAGACGAAGACTGAGGGTCTGACAAAGTGGTTGAAGGAAAAGAAAAAGAAAAGGTCAGACTGCATGCGGTCTCGTCTTTGGGTTTCAGCCGTTCGATTCCCAGGCTGCTGTTTCCTCCCTCCTCCCCTGTGCCCTCTGTGTGCGTGAGAGAACAGACGCTCCGGTATAAAGCCTCGAACGGCAATGTCTTCCAATCAGCAGGGGTCCCGTTTGGAAATTTCGACTTTTTTGTCTCTCTTCCCTCTATCCTCTCTGCCGAGTCACCCCTCCCCTCTCTCTCACCACCCATAACATCGCCGTCCCCAAACAGATTCATCCAACTACCCTCCGCATTCCTCCAACCGTCAGAAACCGAATTCCCCCTCCGTCTCCAACGAGAAGGGAAACCTGACTGCTGAGGGGGTTCTGGCACTTCTTCTGCCCTCTCCCCTTCTTTTCCTTTTATCACATCCTCCTCCATCCTCTCCTCCACCTGTTTTACAGATTCCCACAAAGCAATACCGACCTCCTCTTCAAGTGACGGCCTGAAGATTTGTCGGATTTCAATCACAGTATCTGCCTCTCTTTCCTCCTGGCTTACTTCCCCTCTCTTGCGGGAAAAAATTGCTTCTTCGTCTCCCCCCCCTTCCCAAACTGCATTCAGTGCAGATACAAAGCCAAGGTAAGATGCCTCATCTCGTTCAATCAGACGCAACAGTGCACCTTCTGCGTCGTCGTCTGATTGTGAATCCAAATTTAAATACGACCGCAGAGCTAGCGCCAGTTCGCAAGCGCTCTCTGCTCCTTGCAACAGTCCGCCAAAGTCAGCAGAAGATCCCGTCGCCCTCTCTGTGTCCGACTCCGTCTTCGTCCTTTCACTTGATGACATCAATGCAGCGGCAGTATCATCAGGACTGGAGACGGGCGACGGGAGCTCATCCTCTTTCACTACCCCTACCCCTCCCTCCACCACCCCCTTTTTATCCGCTCTCAATTCGGACCCCCCCAGACCCTCTTCTACCGGGGCCCTTGGGCTCAACGCACCGACTGCCGGGCCCCCCAAAGCAGAGTGGGCAAACTCTCTTGCAGTAACATTGAAAGTGCATGGGAGGAGGGCATCGAGATCCCGGCTGCATTCGTGTGTAGAGATGGTGGCAAAGTGTGAAGGAAGGAAGAGGAAGAAAGGGACTGAAGGAGGCAAGACAGGAAGGCGGGTAGATGTATGAAAACGAAGCTGTGGGCGATCAGAATCAAAGAAGCAAGGAAGGAGGGGAGTGAGGGCTGCATGGGATTTGACTATCCAGCCAGCCAGGGAATAAACAGAAGCAGGGGGGACCTGATCTTGCAAACTTATTCTCGCCCGCCCAAGAGATTTTTGTGAGTCTGACAAGCAAGTGTCTTTCTTCCGATTTCTTTTCTTCCTTTCTATCCCTCTTGATAATTCTCCCCGCCACCCACTTGTTGTTCTCTTTGGTTCCTGAAGAGAGCGATGAGATTCCGATGGAGTCCTCGAAAAAGAAGACAAGCACAGAGGGCTCGCACTTCTCCCTCAAATCCGAAGGCAGAGTCTCTGAGGAAATCACAAAGCAGGGTA
Source organism: Chromera velia (assembly GCA_018398765.1). Taxonomy (NCBI): domain Eukaryota; family Chromeraceae; genus Chromera; species Chromera velia. Next base: position 26,014 of record JAHBMJ010001104.1, on the reverse strand, counting down.
GAGGGAGGCATACTCTCTCTCTCTCTCACACACACACAGAGGGGGGGGGGGAAATAGAGGGGTGGAACACGCCAATGCAGAATGCTACACTAGGACTGAAAAAGAGGGAGAATTCGAGGATGCCAAAAAATTTATTTGGGTTGTCTTGTCACCAGTACATCCGTACGTGCGCGTATCAATTGTCTTGTGTGTACATGTACTTTGCAGGAGAAACCATGGATCGATGACAGAAGAAAATGACGACAATTCAGATAGATGACACAAAAACACAGAGAAGGCGAAAGCGGTCCGGGCACTCACCCACCCAATGCCTCAATCACTCTCGCTCGCTCGCGTATTGACTCGCCAACCCCGCTTCTAATCATCCACAGATCCACACACACACACACACACACACACACACACTCACATCTTCACGTGCTGACCTCCATACTGCCACCAGGCAGAAGGGACCGGAAAGATTACAATCACCTTTTGGCCTGGAGAGAAGAAGGAAGAAGGGGGGGCTTAGGGGAGTAGAATCCACACACAAATTCCTGCCTGCATGCCCATGAGTCATGTGCATGCAGCACCACACAACGCGACACAAAAAGGAAGGTAGCAAATGAGCATTCGGGATTGCTAATCGAAAGAAAGCGGAGCAAATGCAGCAAACAAAGAAAGGGAAAAAAATTCCCCCGTCCCTTCCTTCTCCAGCTCTGCACACCACACAGTTTCTCACAAACGGTTTCCTTTCAGCCCAACCGACCTGCAAGATACAGCTGGCACAGGGCGTTGAGTGTCCCCTGGCCGTCTCCCCAGACGATCACAATTCTCCTCCTGGAGGCAATCAGGCGACCCAGAGCCCCCCCCTCAACCCCAGTCCCAGCTTCTCCCCACATTCCCCCCGTAGTCCGTCCACTCCCACCCAAAGACATACCAGAGGAATCAAGAGGAATGACCATGTCCAACTGAAGAGAGGGAGGGAGGGCACAATCAAGAAGAATAAAATGACAGAAACAGAAGAACAAGGTTCGAAAACTCTTAAATCACTGGGCAGACGCAGGGAAATTCTTTCTCTTCGTGCGACCAGCCATGCAACGTGCCCCTCAAGGAAAAGGCACGTCATGGATGGAGCCCATTGAACGAACGAAAGAACGAAAAAAGAGAACAAGGGCAGGCCGCCTTTGCACCCCTGAGAAATCCTCAGTACTCCTACTCAACCCATCCCGTTATCGCAACAGGGAACGGTGAACTAAAAAATTAGCGATGCACCAAACAAGCAACCAAGACAAGCAGGCAGAGCAATCAAATCACTCTTTAATTCGTTCTATTCACATCCATCCATGCATGCATGAACGACCCACGTCCACGCCTTGAATGCCCAACAAGGCCTCCCCGTGCGACGCCAACTCCCCCGCAGACTCGCTGAGGGAGGACACGAACAAACTCCCTTCACTAGGCAACACCACGATCTGCGCACTTCTCCTCCACCCGGTCCGAAGAAAGATCCAACGGAGTCCGGAGGCGAAAGTCTCAAGCAGAGAGGGAGGCACGTCGCCTTCCCACACAACCTGCGAGTCCCCCCTCAAAAGGCTGGAAGCCGAAGAAGAAGAAGAAGAAGAAGAAGTAAGCCCCCCCTCAGGAGGAAGAGCCTGTCTCAGCCTCCCAATTTCTCCTTCCCTCATGCCTCCGGGCGATACAAAGTTGTCTTTGCAAGTCTCCGGTCCTGCACACACACACACACACACACACACACACACACACACACATACACACACATACATACACACACACACGCGCGCGCGCGCAGAGGGTCCGAGAGAAAAGAGCTCATCTTCATCCCTTGCAGTTTCCTTTTTCTTCGCTTCTTTCTCACACAACGTCAGACTAGACAGGCTGACAAAAACTCGCAAACTACGTAACCGCCCACCTGCGCCCCCGTTCTTCCCACCCACCAGGCCTCAATACTACCAACCGAACAATGGATCACCGGCCTCTTCAACACAAGAACCAAGCCAGCCTACAGACCCACCTGTCTCCCTCCCATGGCCAGAGACCGCCAGCCGAGCACTACAGGACAAAGACGAAACCACCAGGCCTGCAGAAACGGTCTGCAAGAAACAGGAAGGAAAGAGAAGTACAGTTTTCTTCCATTTGCCTTCCTTCATTCAGCGGGTGAAATTCAGAACGACGCATGCATTGAGTGCTGCTTGACCGTCTTTCCTTTTTGATTGAATCATCACCAGCAACCCCTGATCACTCAGGCCTCACACGAACCCTTCGTCTGTCTACCTTCCCTCTTTTTCTTCATGCTTCAAGCCCCTTTGTTTCTCTTTGACTTACTTGGAACACAGCCGCGTACTTCCTCTCAGGCGCCAGCAACTGGCCTGCCATCTTCAATGACACCACGGCTGCGTCTGAAGCGTCGAGGAGGTCCAGCCACTCGACGGAGAGGCAGAATCCCGGCAGGACGCGCTGCCCGTCGTTGCTGCAGGTTGAGGAAGGACAGAAAACGCCAGAAAGCTGAAAACCAAAGAACGCAATTGCAGAAAGAAGACGAAAAGGCAGACACGCCAACGAAGGGACGGACCTACGGAGGCACGCAGAAAGTCAAACAGACCCGTCCCTCTACGTTCTGCCTGCCTGACAGGAGGAGGACTGAACAAACAGATTCAAGAGAGGCTATGGGAAATGCCAAGAGAGAGGAGGGGAGAAGGTAATAACCAAACATTCACAGAAGGGGTGGGAGGGAGCCCCCGATATGACGGACTGAGCCCAAGAAAACCGTGTGAACCCTCATCCCTGCACTCACATCCATCTGAACATCTCAAGAGATCCTATCAGCCTCTGTTCGTGTAGTTCATCAGAAGTAGGGCCGGAGGCACGAATTCCGAGCAAATGGATGGGCGTGCACGGAGGCCCTTCCTCCTCTTCATTTTCTTCCTGTGCCGTCTCCTCCTTGAACACCCCAGCGGGGGAAGGCCAAGAGGACAGTTCCACATCAGAAGTCCAAAGTTCTCTGTTTTTGGCATTCACAGCGTACAATTTCACATCGTCACACAGCAACAAAGGAAGGCACCATGCCCATGCAGAAGACAAGCGAACCATCTGGCTCTTTCTTTTTCTGATCGAAAGACTTTCAGATAGAGGTCGTCAACTCTTCTCAGCTGCTCTCATTCTCCCCCGTGTGGGTTTTGAGAAGTCGTGGCTTGGAAACGCGCGCACTCGCATCCTTTCTTCCCAAACTGCACTTTTCACCTAGAGACCTTTTCAAATTGATGACAAGCGGTGACATACCCTTCCGAGATTCGTTGGTACGTACGTCTTTGCGAAGCTTCTCGTCTCCGATGAAAGACTATGAGTTGGGTCTTTGTGCGTCGACGCACGCTGGGGGTGAGAGACGAATTGCCGTCCCCAACCGGATGGCCCCAGAAAGCGTAGCGGGGGATAACAGCTCAACACATGGGCACGGGTGCATGCCACACAAAAAAGCGTCGTACGTGGGACATCGATTTACAAAAATACTTCGAGATAGAACGAAAACGGCACAGAAATGCATTATGCACCAGACATCGATTTACGTTTTTATTGCATGCGTACGACGGGTAAAACAGCAAAGTTTCGTGATATCTCATAATATTTTGTGGGTGAGTCACACTTAGTCACACTGAATTACACTGGGTATCACGGCCTACCTACATATTTCCGCGGGCCTTCTTCACTCTTAAACTACCACCTGGGCTAGCACCTGGGGACTGCCATGCACAAGAGAGCACAATGTATGTGAATTAAAAAGAAAAACAGAAATTTCAACTTTAAATAACTTAAAAAAAATTAAGTACGACGTTCAATTATACCTGAGTGTTGCAGAATACACATCAGTTTACATTGGTACAAACAAAATCATAGGGTCATAGTAAAATTGTATACAGTCTGCTTCCTCATACTTGCTGGGCATGATTCGCAGATGTAATCTGCAGAGATTTATTTGAGGAAAGATATACTTCAAATTCAGTCATGCATGTTATGCCTTGAGTCACAGCACCTTCATGCCTCACTATTGCTCTACGGTAGCCTTTACCACAAATGCACGAAGCCCTACAAAGCCCGTCTTGGAATTTCAGGACTCTCTGCAATCGGTCCGAGTCGATGGGATGGGAGCATGTCTCGCTTATGCCTCTCCCTATGACTGTTCTTTCTTCTTTTAAGAGAAGATTTGTCTGTAGTTGGATCTTGTGCTCCGACCGTTTCCTGTTCCCCAATCAGATAAATCCCGGCAGCCTGAAGGACCTTCATCCCTGATGGATCGATCTAGTCCTCCCACAAAAGGAAGCAGCCAAGTTTCGAGCGGAGCAGCTGTCCCTCAGTTGCGAGAGGGGACGCGTAGTCCTGCAAGATGCGCTCGAGGAGCTCTGCCCACCTGCATCCGTTGAGACACAGAAATAAATACCCATCCGTTGAGCATCGGAACATTTATCTACCGCATCAGATGCATGGACAAGGGATTCTGCTCATCTGCATTGCATACAAAGTCTACACAGGAGGGCACACCAGAAAAAGCAGACACCTGAGAAGCGACTGTGCCTCCTGGAAAGTCGATTACTGAGACAAGCCAACAATGGGGCACTGGGGGCTGACGGCATGCACGGAATGCTCTGTCCTCTTTGCCTCGGTTCTACTGATTCAAACGAAAGAAACAAAACACACTGATCGATTCATGCACAATCTCACTTTCCAACTCCCTCGTTCCTACTGCAGACGTCCTCCCTCGCCAGCAGGGTATAAATAAAAACAAGGAAGTCAATGCACATGCATGCAATAGCTCTCTTTTCTCGGTATCACAGTCAGCTCATCTAGCGCCTTCGCAGGTCTAGAATGCAGGCAAGAACCCGAGGTTCAAATGGGTCTACGCGATATGCATCTTCACAATTTTGATCTCCTTTCTTCTTTCTTGCTCATCCCACTCCTCAGTTCGTGTCTTCACAGTCCGACTCTCTCTCAGACCAAAGGCGCCTCTTTCTCCGCGATACCGCATGAAGAACCCCGCCTGCTTGACTGACTCTCTGCAAGAGATGATGAGGAAGAGCCGCAGTGCATCGTCTGTGTGTTCAATGACGTCCACCGAGACAACGTTGACCTCCTCAGCCACCCCTCCGCTCTTCTCCATCACGTCATGGCACTCCGGCATGTCCAACTCCCCCACGTTGGCCAACATTTCCATCCACCTCCTCGCGTCAGACTCCCACTTTCTCACCTGCGAGAGGATCTGCTCAGGTTGCAGGTCCCACCGAATGGGACGAACCTGCATGACAGCAGACACATTCGGATACAAACACAGACAGACAGACAGACAGACAGACAGACACACACACACACACGCACGCACACACACGCACACATGCATACATATGTACATACATACAAATACGCACGGAGCCTGGATCACATGTGTGTGTGTGTGTGTGTGTGTGTGTGTGTGCGCGCGCGCGCGCGCCTGTGAGTGAGAGTGTGTGTGTGAGAGAGAGTATCCACATGAGGTACAGAGAGCATCCAGTCGAAAGCGGAAAGCCGCGGAGCAGTGTCAGAGGGCCATTCGTCTTTCGCACGCACCCCTGACCTTTCCCTGTTCTTTCTTCTGCCCCCTCTATGAACGAGAGAGAGTGGGATCTCGCGACACAAAGACGGGCGGAAGGAAGAGATTTTTTTTCTTTTCAACCCCCTGCCTTCCTCCCTGGCTGTTCAACCTGCCCGGCTCCCTTTTTTTTTCGATTCTTCAAAAACGTTGTTCAAACAACAAATGCAGGCATGATGCCAGTGAGTTCAAAGAAGTTGAAGAAAAACGAAAATACACGTTTCCTTGCAGGACAGAGAGAGATCGAATGATTCTGCTTGTCTCAAAGGCGGACAGACAGACCTGGAGCACGTAGGGAAAGAGAGCAGAAGCCACCAGAGAGTCGTCTCCCCTCGGCTGCCTGAACCTGAAATTTGGATCTCTCTCCAAAGACTCGAGGAACAAGGGTAGTCGTCCTTCCTCTTTGGCCGTTTCAATCTCCTCAAGGACCCAATCGTCTTCTTCCTCTTCTTCCTCCTCGTCTTCTACTGTCTCCAGCAAAAGTCTCTCGGCAGCATCGTCAAGGGACATGGCCATTGCTTTGCGTAATTCGTCTGCTTCATCTTCTTCGTCTGAGGAGGATTCAGAGTCTAAATTCCCTTTTTGATTTCTTTTTCCCTTCCGTCTCCCGGCCTTCATCTGTTCTCTTTCTCTCCTCGCCTCTTGCTCGAGTCGCTTGGACTCTCTGACTGCCTCTCGTATCATTCTCTGCTCTTCCTCCTCTCTCTCTTTTGCAGTTGAAGCCGCTGCCGCAGGGGGGAAGTGAATGTCTCGTACCGTCTCTCTCTTCTCCCTCTTCGCCCTCTCCTCTTCCGTCTCTCTCACAACCTCTGCCTTCTTCTCCTTCTTCTTCTGTTTGCTCTCTACTTGAGACGTGTCGTAAGAAAGCCCTACCAGCCCTCCACCCCCCAACCCCCCCATGAGGTCCCACGCCGATTGGTCCCTTTCCCACGGGAGGGGCGCCTGCCGTCTCGCAACTGCGGCCTCATCTTCAGAACTGCTGCTGGCGTCCAAAAAAGCCAGATACCCCGGCCTCTTCGGACGCGCCTGCAGAAAATAAATGAACAACACAGATACAGAAATGAGTGTCTGCACAAATTTGCACAAACGCACCCTTTCTGGTGCTTACTGAGGCCTTCAGAGAAAGACCAAATCAAACGATAACGGGAAAAGAGAAGTCGTCGTCGTGAAGAAATTTGAATACGCTTGCATGTTCAATACACTGGAATGACAACGAAAGAAAAAAGGAAGACAAAGACAAATAGACAGACGGACCTTGGAGCTCCTCAGGTGTTCTTCCAGTGTCTTCACCTTTCCTTTTTTCTTTTCCTGTTTCTTCTGTTTGTTCTCTAATTCCTTCTGGCGGGTTCTCATCTTCTCCTCCTCCCTTTCTTTTTCCATGGCCACCAGATAGGCATCATTCGACTCCCCGTTTTCATTTCGCAACAGTCCGATCATCTTGTCTGCAATCTCCACCCTCTCGAACAACAAGTCCCGCAATTCTTCGGATAAACGAGAGGCACCTCCCCTGGAAATGGTCCTTTCTACTCTCGCGTCCAGCTCCTTTTCATACGCTTCGGGAGATAATCCGATAGCGTAGTCTAGAGTAGCAAGTTCAGACTCGAGGGCAAGGCGTAAACAAATCCGACAACTCTCTTCCTTATGCTCGATGCATTTATAGAACGTTGACGCATACTCCTGTAAAATGGCATTCATCACCCCCTCCCGTTGCTCTGTAAGAGTGACGTCAGGATCGACAGGGGCGCCTCGAACCATGGCGTCTTTCCTGTTGCCTCGTTTGCCCCCTCCTGCTCTTCTCTCTGCAAGATACTCATCCAGGTTCATCGTGCGACGGGGGGGGCGGGGGGGTTTTGCCCGGGCCTCCGCTGCCTCTCCCTGTGTGGAGGGCCCCGGCTTTGGTCCCCTGTTGCCGCCCTGTTGGCCTTTCTTGAACCCCCCATCCTTCCCTCGACCTTGCCCTCCTTCCCCAGTACCCTTCGCACCCCCTTCTGCAGGGAGACCAGCTGCTGCGAGTTTCTCAGGAGGATCTCTTTGTTCTTTGAAAGCCTTGTTTCTTCTCTGAATCCGGGCCAATTTCTTCTTACTTTTCGGGACACAATGAGCCCTCAGACCGTGTGCAGGCCCGTCTCTAATCTTCGGGTTGATATGCCGAATCTCGACAAACTTCTGAACAGGTGCAGCTGCACTCTCCCCCCCCTCCCCCGATTTCTTTTCATTTTTCTTGAAAGGCCTGTACGCCCACGTATCATCTCCCTCTCCCTCTCCTCCCACATGATCTTCCTCAGGCTCGTCCTCTTCATCATCCGTGTCCCCAAAGTCCGCGTCTCCATCGTCACCCAACGGCACAATCAATCCCTCAGGACACTCCTTCACTTCCTTCGCCCTCTTCTGTACGGACTCCGACCCGGACTCATCGAACACCACCTGCCTCAACGTGCGCCCCCCTTTGTATTCAATACGCACGAGCTTCACGAAAAAAGCCCCGCACATGGAACCGTCGTCTCCCCCCTCTTGAGCACACTTCAGTTGTCTCGCGTCGCGGAATGAGTTCGCGTGGATGTACCTGAACACACAAAGCAAGGATGTGCGGGCAAATGCGCATACAAAAATGCACGTATATGCACAAAAATCAACACAACGTAAAGATAGTTTCGTGTACACTTCGGTCCAAAGCACCATCAATTTTGCACCGTGAATCACACACATTTGATGTGAATCAACCATCACTGCTGCCCACCCCCCTGTCCCCGAAGACCGACCTCTGGAAGCAGAGTCTATGCATGACCGTCTCGTGCCTCTTCCCGCAACAGAGGTGCACCCGCTCCTCTGAGGCCCACACGAGAGAGCCCTGACGAAGACAAGAAGGCTTCCACTTACACACGCCTTTCTCAAAGTCTCCTATTTTTGCCTTTCCAGCCCTCAGTCTCCGGACCAATTCTGCCTCCCTCTCCTTCTGCAGATTCGCTGCGGCTGCACAGAGCGGCTTCGAGTCGGGACGGCTTCCCGAGGCACTGCTGGACGACGCCATCGCAAGGACAGATCACTCGGTCTTCCTTACGGAAAGCGTTCACTTCTGAGTTGAAGATGACAGAGGGGGGAGACGGATGGCAAATCCCTGAAAAAAAATCCTTCCAGTGTGTTCAGATTCTGACAGATGTACACTCAAAGCTTAGCGTCTACTCAAGCTGCCTGTCTCACCAGCCGTTCCCCTACACAAAGACCACCTTACAGACACGATATTTGACCTCACCAAATTCAAGAAACATTACACTCGGCAGCGACAAGGACGGGACTGCAGAAGCAGCAAAGACTTTCGGGGCTCACAAAGATGCCGACATCCCCATAATACGTTGAAGTGCATACCCGAATGTCGATCCAGTCAATCCAGACTATGTACGCATCTGATCAAAAATCAACTCAGTAGTCCAGAAGATTCCGTTGGTTCAATCGAATGCAGTCTGAATCATTCTGAATCCGATTCGATTCCTCAACCGCGGCTGAATGCCGCGCACCCGCGGCCCTCCATCGGCCCTCCTTCCTGCATGGGAACAAAAATCGTGCGCTGCTCAGTGTGTCAGACAGTAGATCAGCTCTGTGGAGACTGTCAGTCATCCAATGTCATTAGGAGATTCAATGGAGAACAGGCCCCACAGAGTGCACAGAGTGCACACCACACGTGTCGAACAAAGCCGCCGACACATAGCTAGTTCCACTGTGCTCTGCATGAGTGCTTGTAGAATAGGAGTTGCCTTGCAGCTTCCAACTTTGACCGAGCAGCCACATCTCATGTGCAATCGCGATCAATGACGACCTGCCATCAGCTGGGGGCGACGCGGCTGTTCCGGTTGACGCGACAAAGCAGAGCAGGAAGGGTCAGTCGTGGATCAGTTGTCATGGAGTGCTTTCATCCCTTCCTCTTGGTTATCTGCTCTGTGACTTGGCTTGTTGCATCGTTTGTGATTTCTGTGTACGATGTTGCGTTGCAGTCTCTCCGTCTCTGCGGACTTCAGGACGGGAGGTCCCAGTGGTTTTCTTCTCTTGGGCATTCAAGGAGGTCAATCAAGTGCGTCAAACGAGAAACGTGAGATACGAAGAACTAGTAGAAGGGTCTAGCAGAGAGGGTTGAAGGATCTAGCAGAGAAAGAAAACAGACAACTGGGAGACGGACGCGGCCCAGCCGTGGGAGGGTGAGGGGAAGCGGAGACTCACCCGTGAGGACTGCCGCAAGTATTTGGGCATAGAACTGACGGGGGGTGAACCTTGCTCCTGGCGATGTGCTGTGTTCTCTTGTATGCTTCTGTTTCTGCTGTCTTTTGTCTGCAGGGAGAGCGGCGCACTTTCCAGAAGCAGAGACGGAACCGGAAACACTACGGGAAAGGTTCGCCTGCCTCTTACGAAGGAATGTTTTTTCAAAAAACCTCTATCGTCCCTGGTTTTGTTAAGTACAAAGTTGGACAGCCCTGCAGACTTCAGTGGCGGTTGCCACAATTCGTCTTTGTCTTCTCCTCATGAGAACGGCAAATGGACATTGTGCCAGAAGGAAAGGACGGAGAAGAAAGGGACTCGGGCAGGGTAGGGCAGGGCAGCATAGAAAGTGGACATTGTGCAAGAAGGAAAGGAGGGCAATCCTGATTTCAGCAAGGAGTGTGTTTGCTGCGTAACGTGACTCATGTATCAGAGACATCCCTTTCTTGCATTCCATTTTTCGCGATCGATTCGACTCGAATGGAAACCTGTCATTTCATTTCAGACTTTTTGGAACCACATTTGATTCTGCAGACTCGCAAACGGGCTACAGAGAGAGAGTCATAGGTTCTCCTTCCTCTGTACGTTCCCTCTCTGCCACTGCATGCATGCAGACACTGCCGGACCCCTCAGGAGGGGGGTGTCTGCCCGAGTGCAGAGAGGGAACCGGTCCATGCGTGGAGCAGTTTGAGAGGGATGCCCGGCGTCTGGGGGAGTTGCGTTTGGAGAATGCGGCCTTGCGTGAAGAGAATGAGAGGCTCAGGAGACGGACGGTAGACAAGTCGTCTGTCAGATCGGCAATCTCGTGCATAGCATTTGATAATGTTGACAGGGGTGCTGCTGGTGTCTTGACAGGTGCTGATGCTGCCAGGGGTGACGCTGAGGAAAGTTGTGGCCCCACCGGAGCCTCGTCCTGTCATTCTTCTTCAGAAGAAAAATCAAAGAAAGAGATCTTCGATTATTTATCAGAAGCTTCGAAGACAAGAAGAGCAGGCCGAGGGAGAGGTGGCTGTAACTCTCGCACCTCTGAGGATTCGTGCAGAAGGTGTGACGGGTCTGGTACAGGTGCAGGTGCAGGTGTGGGAACAGAAGGGGAACAGAGCCAGAAGGAGGATGTGAGTGTGTGTGCGTGTCCTCAGTTGTGTCTGGTCTTATGTGGGGGTCTGGCTCTGTTGGGCGTGAGTCTGGGGGCCTCGCGCCTGACGAGAAAAAGACAGGACGGCCAGGACGGTGCGGCTGCCTCGTGTTCCTCTGTCTGTTCCTCTCCCCACCCGGTGTCTCGTTTCTCTTCCAGCTCCAACTCTGTTCAAACGGAAGAAGGTGAGATTGACGGCGACAGCGCAAATGGGGATGCCGGGAAGGGGAAGACCCCTATGGCGGTCAGTAGATAGGCTGCATGTGTTTAATTGTGTGTTTTTTATTCATATATGTGTGCCTGCAAACAAGTGTGCGCTTCCGTGTTGCTTTCTGTGTACAGCGAAAACAAACCCAATTTATGGACGAAAGAGAGAGAGGACCGTCGTTGTGCTCTCAAAGCACTGCGTCACCTTGTCTGTTCTACTTGTTGTCCCCTCGATCGATCGCTTGCTCTCTCTGTATGCATGCAGAGTGGAGAGCCGTACATGAACCCTCTCCATGAGGCTGCTGTGCGGGGCCGTGTGGATGTTCTGAAGAGACTCGTGAAGGAGGAGGGGGTGGACGTGAACGCAAAAGACAAGGTGGGGTGGAGTTGTGTGCGTGTGTGCGTGTGCGTGTTTCTTCTCTCCGTCAGAGTTCCTTTTTGCCTCTGTGCACGTCTCTGCGCCTCTGTCCGTACAAAAAAGTCCGGGTAAATGAGAGAAAGAGAGAAACTCCCACCAAGTCTTTGTTTTGTTTGTATTCATGCATGCATGCAGGATGGCGACACAGCGCTGCACAGAGCTTCCCTGAGTGGGCAAAAGGGGGCGGTGGTGTCGCTTTTGGAACTGGGTGCGGATGTTGAGGCGGCAAGCGACCGAGTGAGTCAAAATCAATGAGTCCTTGAATTTCCTATGTCGTTTTGTCTCGTTAATTCTGGTTCTTTCCTTACCTCCGGCCCTTCTCTCTTCATTCGTTTCCTGCTTCTTTTTTTTTTCAGTCTGCAAGCTCGGGCACTGCCTGGCTGCTTTTGTGCAAATGAAAGTCTGTACACCTGTGTTTTGTGTTTGTTTAAATTGTCGGTCTATCTGCGTCATTCTCTCCCTTCCCTTCCCCTCCCTTCTTCCAGCACGGGCGCACAGCGGTCCATGCAGCCGCAGAGAGAGGGCACGTAGACGTCCTGAGGGTCCTTCTGAACGCCGGGGCAGAAGCCATGAGGGGGGATAGAAAGGTCAGTCAGTCAGTGAATCAATCAGTCAGCATTTGGCCTCGATCTGCGTGTGTGCGCACTGACTTTGGCGTTTTCTTTTGGATTTTTTTCTCTCCGTCTGAGTTCAGCCGTCTGCCTGCTGCCTGCACGTCTTTCCGTCTTTGAATACACGACACAGGTCTCTCTCTCTCTGTGCATGTCTTCTTGTTGCGTGTGCAGAAGGGCACAACAGCACTGCACGTCGCCTGTCGGGGAGGGCACAGAGACGTGGTGTTGGTCTTGCTGTGGAGGGGGGCGTCGGAGGCAGTGAACATCAGAGACGCGGTCAGTTAGTGCGTCGGGCTTTCAGACAGTTTTCTTTTATTAACATATGCAGTTTGGAAGATACCCCATCTAAGAATAACGAGAACAGGAACAAAAGGTTCCTCCAGATGCACAAACCAAAACCAAATGTGCACTGACGGATTGATATTACAAGTGCATCATTGCAGGCTGGGGACACTGCACTCCATGAAGCTGCGCGGTCTGGTGACAGGCTGCTTGTGCGTACACTCTTGGCCTTCCGGGCGGACCCGAATCCCGTCAACCGGGTGAGCATGGCGGCAGATGTGCCGACATACATACATGCCTTTTTTCTCTCTTCCCCTTCCGGTTCTTCTGGTTTCTCCTGGCACACACCTGAGTGAAATGTTGGCCTAGCCGCCTCTCTCCTGCTGCGCTTTCTATCCGAGCCTCACCTCGGCTTTTGTGACTGGGTTAAAAGGCTTGACGTTCGCTTCTACTTCTTTTTTCTTCAAGAATGACTGTACGCGAGATTATTCTCATTGGCTTTCTCTCATGCATGCTGCACGGAGTGGTTTAGCCCCTTTCAAGTATTGTCTGCACACCGCCTACCTCCCTCCCTCGACCCACCCACCCGGGAGTCCTGCCTGCAGGACGGGAGGACTCCTCTTCATCTGGCGTGTAGGAGAGGCAACGCGGAGGCAGCAGCAGAACTCGTGGGGGCATGGGCCGACCGGCACTGTCCAGATAAGGTCGGTGTGATCGATCGATCCGTTGATGGAGGCCCGGGGTGTTGATGGAGGGGGTCTATGAGTAAGAAATCAATGAGGGGCAACAAGTTTGCCTGTGCATCTGTTTTTGTTGTTGGGAGTTGGGGGGGGGAGAGCGTGTATGCAGGTATGTGTGGTTTTTGTGTATGTATGGTTTTTGAATGCTTCAGGAAGAATGAGAAGCACGTGATCCCTTTTCACCCGATAGACAGATACCAATCACGTTGTGCCTTCGCGAGGTCCTTCCTGCAGTTGCGTTTGTCTCTAGCTCTCTGCATGTGTACGTGGATCGATGTTGTGCGTAACATAACGGACCTGCAGGGACCCTCCCTCTCAGTCCGTCTGAGCTAGTCAACAGAGAGAAAGAAAAGAACACATGTTCTGTCTGTTTCTTCTTCTCTTTCTCTCAGAAGAGATTTTGCCTGCTTGTCTGCCTGCCTACCACTTTGCAGGAGGGCCTGACACCGATGCAGACAGCGCTCCACCACTGCCATCCAAAAACTCTCCAGGCACTCCGCATTCCGGGGCCCCGACTGCAAGGACTCTGAAGGCCGGCCTAAAAGAAAACAGGCCATGAATGCAGGCAACGATTTGAAGAGACAATCAAGGCCAGCTTAAGGAAGAAGATCGGAGCAGGAAAGAGAAAAGGATCTCCAGAAAAAATCCATTCCAACAAGTGAAACACCACACAGCCGGGAAGGAAAATGTGAATTGCTGGAGAAGCAGTGTAAAATAGTAGAGGGAGTTTGTAAGCAAAAATCGTGAGGAAATCTGACCGAGGGTGTGCGTGAGTAAGACAAAAGCGAGTCATCTTGAAAAAGAGAGCTAAGTGACGAAGAGAAGGTCTGAACACCTGCATGCATGCCAGTGGGTACGCACAGTGATCATGAACCAAGGAGCTCCGATCAAGGATAAACAGATAACAAGCAACGCAAGGAAAACTGATGTACACCGAATGGCACAGATTGAGCGGCAGACAATAATTAAAAAATAAGTGACCAAAGACAAACATAAAAATCGCGACTTTGCGACCTGAAAGCAAAAGTAATAAAAAATTCTGATTGGTGACGTTATACATACGATATTGTAGAAGCATGCAGAATCACGGTGTTATGGCGGTCAGGGAGTCAAAAACGACTCAGCAACGATACCTATACTTAATTCTAATTTACTTAATCCCACAAGCTTTGAAAAAACCTTTCATATACACTTAGTTTCCATTCAGTAACAAATTTCAGTTTGATTCACAAACTAGTTTACAAGCTTAGAATAAACAGATTCACCCACCTTTATTTATGTAGCTCCACAAGTTTGATTGATTGATTGGTTTCATGCTAGACCTTCCCATTATGTCTTAGAATATAAACAGATTCGTCTATATAGTTAGTCCTCTTTCGGTCAGTCGCACAAGTTTAGAATAAACTTGTTTATCTGCAGTTAAATCTAACCTTTTCTGTTTCGCAAGTTTGAAATAAACACGTTTGCTTACATTTCGATCCATTTTAGTTAGTCCCACTAAGTCCCATAATGTGGGCCAGAAGCTTAGAATAAACACGTTCGCCTGCACTTAGTCTTAATCCACATACTGCCACAAGCTTGAAATACACACGTTCGCCTACACTTAGTTCCAATTCACTTTGTTTCACAAGTTTAAAATAAATACGTTCGCCTACACTTAAATCTAACCTTTTATGTTTTACCAACTCGTTCCGGCGGAGGTGGGCGGCGACAACGGCGGGCCGTTGCATGGCTAGGCCGTACGTTGCATGGCCGGCCGCCCGCCACACGCGGCCCGCGGCGGCCCGAGGCGACATGCAGAACTGTGTGCGCGCGTCGTGCACACAATTTAATTTGGACTCAGGCACATATACGCGTGTGTTGTTCGTTTCTCAGCTAGGTAGCAGGAAGTGGAGTCCAACTGACACCTCAGATGGAGAGAAATACAGTCAACGGTACAGAGGTATGACTATACACTGGCAGTAACGATCCAGCAGAGGCACACGCGCCACCAGTGAGCAAATCGCAACGATGGTGGAGAGCGCAACGGTCGACATATTTTCCGATTTTCCCGCAGCGTTGGCCCTTTCCTCCCGACGCGTGCTGGAGGCTCTGCTACAAGACGCCCTGTCTGAAAGGCAATCCGATACGGCAGAGCAGGGGAAAGAAGATGTATCCCGGGAGAAGAGGACCGTGCACTCCCTTCGCAAGGTGGCGCTTTCCAGCAGAGGAAACTTCACATTTGAAACCGAAGAAGAGCCCTTCGCCTGCTGCGTTCTCTCAGACGCTCAGATGTGGAGATCCCTCGAAGGGTGGGTATGGATGGATGGAGGGACATCTGGAAGGTTGTGAGCCTGTGTCAATCCGAGATAACTTGCGGGCATGTTGAAACGAATTTTTATCGGGATTTTGTTCTCTGTATTTGTATTTCCGATTCTGTGCGCAAAGATCCTTTGGAGACTTCTTGGGGGGCTTTATGCGTGCGTCTGCAGTATTGGAGAAAGCAAAGAAGTGTCAGTACCTATGATTTTGAGTATTGGGGGTGTGTCACAAACTCTTTGCGTCGTGGGGAAGTTTTGTTCGGGAGGTGTTGTTTGACTGACCTTAATTCTCAAGTGTACAAGCATCAACCGTCTCTTTTCTCATTCATGTGCGGCGGCCCCCCTTTGTTCTTGCAGATTTGATGTCGTGGTTTTGACCGACAAGTCAACGACACGGTCTCTGTTCATCCTGCTCTTCTGCAAGTGCGATGCGAAGGAAAATGTGAAGGAGAGGCAGACGGAGGGGGAGAATTCCGAGGTCGTTGCTCCATTGAGCACGACTTGCCCGTGCTTCCAGGCAACTACAGTTCAGGAAGGAGAGGAGGGCGAAGGAGTGGGGAGAAACCATCTTCTGTCTGTCGTGTCTCAAGTACTGAGAGAGGCCGAAAAGCAAAACCAGCCTTCGTCTCCGTCTTTCAAGGGAAGCGACCCCTTCCCTTCCCGTCTGTTCATCGGAACCGCACGGAAGAAGGACAGCACAAGAACAACAGCGAAGGACCCAGAGGGGACTGGTAAGTCTTTCACATACCTCTTTTCTTGTTTTTCTCTTTCCCATGCATATGGTGTATGTTTGCAAGAGTGCGTGGGGGTTTGACAAAGAAAGAGAGCAAACGGGCAGTGCAGTGAGAGAGAGAGTTTTTGGGAAAGTGCAGAAGGCACAGAGATGGAGGCGGAACTCTTGTGCTCTTGGCCAACTGCGAATAAAGCAAGAGACGCAGCACAAGAAGCAGCGAGTGGTGGAAGACCAGTGAATGACAAGCGAAAGGCCCCTTCCTCACTGCCTCCGGTCACGAGTCGATCTCCATGAAGAAGATCGCTTTTTTCTCTCCTTCCGTGAAACAGAGGAGGGGGAAAATAGATTCTGTGTGTAAAGGAGAGGAGAGAAATACCTGGGTAGAGGGTGGACGTCTTTTCCTTTCAGGTAGAGAGAGAGAGAGAGAGAGAGAGCGTGTTTGCATGCAGTGTGGGACTCAGAACGAAAAGAGAAGCGAAGAGAAAATCTGTGGCTTCCGTCGAGTTTCTTCTGCCTCTACGTCCGTGTTCGCACACAAACGAAGATCTCCAGAACTATGTTTTGTGTGTGTGTGTGTGTGTGTCTGTCTGTCTGTCTGTCTGTCTCTCTCTCTCTCTCTGTGTGTGTGTGTGTGTGTGTGTGTGTGTGTGCGCGCGCGCGTGCGTGCTTCCCCGTGAATACATAAGCTTCGTTTGTTTGCATATGCGAGTGAGTATATATACATCATTGCAGACATGCTGAAGATGTTCGGTTCCTTCGACCTGTGGAATTTCTTCTTGACCACTCACAGAAGATTCATGAGGACGAAAATCGGCAGGTCTGGATCCTCCCCTGCCCTGTTCCACGTGCGGTCTGACGATGAGCTGATGCTGATCAAGTGTGGGTCTGAGGAGCTCAGGAGCAGAAAGAGCTCTCTAGAGACGGCGCTGTCGGAGGGCAGTGTTTCCCTCAACGCACTCATGGATGAAATGCCGTGAGTCAATAGTTAGCTCTGACTGAGTCAATCAGTCAGTGAGTGAGTGAATTATTCGCACAGACAGACAGACAGACAGACAGACAGACATACAGACATACAGACAGACAGAGACAGACAGAGACAGACAGAGACAGACAGACAGAGACAGACAGACAGACAGAGACAGACAGACAGAGACAGACAGACAGACAGACACACACACACACACACACACACACACACACACAAACAAAGGCGAGGACTTAGAAGAGAAGACAGGCGCACAGGAAGAAAAAGAAGAAAGCTCTACACAGATGGATGTGGTCTCCTAGAAAGACGCACAGAGCCAACCTGACAGGCCAGACTCAAACAAAGAAATGACAAGGCAAAAAAGAAACAGCACGGGATTCCCTCTTTTCTCCCTTCTCCCTCTCTCTTCTCTTGTTTGCAGGTACATCGCTGTTCTGGTACCAGCTCTGGGTGGTTCTCTTCAACCTGCCTCAGCCTCTCCAGGATCTCATCCAGAGGAGCCTGCGGGAAGTGAGTGCAGCCTGGTTCCATTCATCCGGGTTCCCTCAACCGGCTCTGGTAGTGGGGGGGATTTCACCCCCCTCTCCCGGGGCGTGTCCAGACAGAGTAGAAGCAGAAGATCGTCCTCCCCAGTGCCATCAGTGCGGTCCGATGTGTCAGAGGCCGGCTCAGGATCCGAAAGGGATCCTAGGCAGCAACTGGCAGGGGGGAATGCGAAAGGATCAGGAAGGAAGTCGAGTGTGCCAGTGATCCTCGATACGTCTCCTCAGAACACGCCTGTGAGGTTCTTCTCCCGCCCCACAGGAAAATCCCCCAGAGGCCCAGAAGGCAAGTGTGCGCACTCCCCCGAAACTCCCCCCACACATGTACGAACTCACTCAGTGCCGAAGGGGCTGATGCCTTAGCTCGGCATCCGCATGCAATTTTGCGGGACAGCGAAGGAAGAACCAGGGTGGGGCTAAATGAGTAGCTCGGCCCTTTTTGTTCTGCGCATACCGTCTCGCTCAATTTTTTATTTTCCGTGTACCGTCTTCCTTCCGCTGCATGTGATCCCTTCCCGCCCTTCGCCCTTGCAACCAATTTTGAGACAGTCGGACATACGTGCGTGTTTTCGTTTCCTGTTTGCATACCTACCTGCATGTGCGTCACAGAGCCTGCATGCATGATTTACCATGCATGTCTGCATGTCAGGACAAACTAAGCGCGTGAATCCTTGGAAGAAACTATTATTCCGTTCAGTGCGTAGAGGAAGTGAGGGAGCGGGGACGTGGATAGAGACTGCGTGAGAGGAAAGGGGTGGGACGTGAGATTGCCTTCTTTAGGGTTGCAGACTCGTCCTCCCTTCTGAATCAAGTTCTAATTCAGCCCGAATTCCTTCCGTGTTTTAACGTTTGTCTAAAGCTTTTGACCTATCCCTTCCTTTCCCTCCTCTTCCTTTACCTACCCGTCACTGACTTCCATAGACAGAGAAGAAGCTGCAGATAGATCGAAGAGGCCTCTGTGCATGCATGGGAAACCAAAAGAAAAAAACAATTCCGAGAATTCAGTGGACAGACGCGCAGACATACGCAAGACAAATAGGTCTCTCCATCTTGTTGTTTCATGGTTGCGGTGAGTTACGGAAGAAAAAGAAAGAAAGAATGCAATACGATGCATGTCAAAGTGGACACTGCCAGAGTCAGCACGTTGCGTGCTTTGTCATTTGTTTTGTTCTTCTTCCCTTCTTCTTTTTCATGAAGAAACAACCATATGAGTGTTCTGCTGCTGCTGTCTTTTTCGTGATCATGCCGTGTCGTCTTTCTTTTTCGGAAAGTCTTCGTTTGTTTCCTACTGTGTTTCATCTTTTTCATTTGATATATATCGGCCTTGAGCATCCCCCTTGTTTTGCCTTCTTCCTTTAAATTTCCTCTTCTTTGACCTCCCTCGTTTTTCCCCCCTTCCCCATGATGAATGGCCCCTCGAGGCGTTCTCCGCCTCTTCCTTCATCTTCCCCTTCGCTCAGTTTCTGTGCTTCCTTCCTTCCTTCCTTCCTTTCTTCTTTAAAGTGGCGTTCAAACACTTCGCGTGGAGAAACTGAATGAAAACGGGAATGTTGAGGAGAAAATATTCCCGTTGTCATACAAACTTCACGGTGGGTCGTCACCTAGCTCAATCAACACGTTCGAGACTCAACAATCGAGGCAATGGGGAAAGCAAAGGCGCTGGAGACCGACGGAATGAATGCCTTAAATACCTGACTGGCCAGACTTGCATGCGCCAGGACTGGCTGCAGTGCAAAAGGGGAGTACCTGACTTACTGTGTCGTTGCGTTGTTTCGTGTAAGACGTTCGCGCGGTCTCTGTCCATGCCCGCATGCATCAATTCAGAGAGTGAAATTCAAAAGGCCACAACCATTTCAGAATTCAACGGTTTTACAAAGTCTTTTTGGTTGAGTCATGCAGTCACACTTGAGAAAGACGTCAATTAACAGGAGCTTTAGTCAGCCAGTCAGCAAGAATTTTACGTATGTTCGGATCGATCCTTTTTCTCCTTTTTGTCCTGCCTTCCGTGAGAAGTCACTTGTCCAGTGCTTCTCAATTCGAAGGAGTCTTCGTTCAGCCAGACAAAGACGGACACAAAGGGGCCAGCAATGAGGAACAAAGCTGTCCAGCACCGTGTCGAGACATATGCAGCGAACAATTCAGCAGTGATTAATTCAAAAGAATTCACAACGACATTGCTCAGCGAGCCCACAACAAGCTACCGACCTGCACAGAGAAAGAAAGATACTCAATTGAACCTCAAATGGACTCACGGAGATCTGTTTTCTGTGAATGGATGAATTGGGACGGGAGGGGCTTTCAAGGGTGGGGTGGGGAAAACGCAGAGTTTCTGCTTGATGGATCGGGAGAGTGCGTGCGTCAATTAACAAAACAGACGATCAACTGCTCTCCTCAGACGTATGCCCTGCATGGCGGTTTTGCGTGCGTCGATGAACTGAATTCGTTCAACGAGGCAATCGGCACCCAGTGCGAAGGAGAGGGAAGGGAAGGGAAGGGAAGGGAAGGGGAGGGAAGAGACATGCACGCGAGTTGCGTGAAGGCACTACTAGTACATTTCTTACCCTGCATGTTTTTTCGGGATGGGTCGGAGGGTTTTTGTCTGTTTTCATCTCTTTTAAAGAAAAGAAACAACGTCTCCGTGTCTCGAGGCTCGACGTATTCTCGTGCAGAAATGTCGTGTATATGTGTCGAGGGCGGTCGGGATTTTATGTTTAATTTTATGTATGCATGCATGCATGAGTGGAGGCACGAGTGAAGAGTTGACACACATGCAGCCCGTGCATGAGGGAGGAATTCAATGCATGTAGTGACATCAACAAAGCGGTGCATGAGTGTATTTTTAATTCATCGTACGTCTGATCGTCTAGCTGTCGAGAATCATATGTTGTGAGAGAGATGTTTTCTTGTTTGCATGTGGTTCTGCATGGGGGGTCGGACTCCGGCCGCTGTGGGGAGTTGGCAGGAATTAAAGGGCGGGAGGTAGTCAGAAAGAGGCTATGAAAGAGAATGCGAAAGAGGAAGAAAGCACACTCATGGACTTCTGGAGAGGCCACATCGCTTGACAATGTGCAAGTGCATACATATCTTTTGATCATGCGAGTGATGCGAAATTCATGTATCACCGTGAGTGTAAGGAAGGAAGATTGAAAGGGGGGAGCGAATTCGTTCAGTCGATGCACCTACCTGACTTTGACTGTCGGGTGCCCGGCTGAGGAACGGATGAGTGAGTGCGTGAGTGCGTGCGTCAATTTTTTTCAATTCTTGCGTGCCTTGCGGTGAGGTCTGCATATGCGCAAGCTTTCCGTTTGTCTTCTTTTGTCCGTTATACATGAGAAAGAAATTTTTTGTCCGTTATGCATGAGAAAGAAAGAAAGAAAGAAAGGAAGGAAGAAAGAAAGAAAGAAAGAAAGAAAGAAAGGAAGGAAAAAAGAAAGGAAGGAAGAAAGAAAGAAAGAAAGAAAGAAAGAAAGGAAGAAAGAAAGAAAGAAAGAAAGAAAGAAAGAAAGAAAGGAAGAAAGAAAGAAAGAAAGAATCCTGTATCTAACGACCGATGTCGTGCACGTGTGTCTCTTCAAAGTATTTTCATGGCTCCCCCAAAGAGCCCAATAGCCATGCAGCAAGATCGAGAAAGTCAACGTGGAAGCGCGTGCAGACAAACGTGATCGTAATCAATCAATCAGTCATGGAAATCTTCTTTTTCCATTTTTTTCACTCTCTCTCGCGATTTGTCGGTTCTCCTGTTCTTGGAGCCGAAGAACGAAAAAAGAAATTTACGTTCAGATTGGATCGAGATGGGGAACAATTAGAGGTGATTAACAAGCTTGGCCCGTTAATGTGGAAGGAATATCACGTTTGCTTGTACGGTCTTGGTGGTCAGTCTCTTCATTCTCTCCCTGTCGGACTCCTTATTGATCTGCAAGGCTGCACTGAGGCAGACTAAAACCGTCGTCTCTTTTCTATGACCCCGTCGGTTGAGTAGGTGATGAACGGGCAAAGAGGAGAGGGAGCGACTGAGAGAGAGAGAGAAAGACTCATTTTTTGAAGACAATTCTGAGAGCAGAGTTCAGACATACAGAGAAGATCACTCGATCCCCCCATGTGAAAGAAAAATCTCAAATCAGTTCGATCGAGCCAGCTAGGTGCATTGGATGGAACTCCACTTGAAGAGACAGAGCGGCTCTGGCGTTCCGTTTCGTGCGTCGCAAAGAGAATTAGGGGAGATCGAGCAATTAAGGCAGAAAAGAAACCAGGGAAAGAAAAAAGTCTGAATGCAGAAATGCCGAAACGCTAAATGCAGAGAAAAACAGGCTCGAACTTCGTTCTCATTTTACTTCGTTGCTTTGTAGATCGGTGGCTCCAGGATGCGGACAGGTCCAAGAGAACACCTGATCGAGACAGTGAGAGAGACGTAGTCTTTGTGGTTTTTGTTCCTGCGTGAACTCTTTCGATCATTGCCTGCGCATGATGCATCGATCTACGGGACGCCTGCAAGCACACGACCAGTTCCAAAGGCGTCGGAGGTCTGCGTGCATTGAACCGCCACGGTGCCAGTGGTTTTTATTACTGCCTGGATCTTCTGCATGAGCGGGCTTACTGAAAAAGGCGAAAAGAAAAGAGTTGTGACATCCCACAGTCTGAGTCACTCTCGCGAAGCCGGCCTTATCTTGAACTACCAAGGAAATCATTCGTCTGCAAGACACACGCATGTTACGTAAAAGAATTCAATTCTTTTACAATGGTATAATAATAATACGAATGCATATTTTTAAAAATGACTTCAAATATTTCCTTTTTTTTCAAATTTTTCGATGTTTATACAACAATTTGGTCTATAGAGGATCTAGTCTATAAGATTTGGTTTTATATTAAATTTAAAAAAAGAAAACCTTCAAACTTTGAATATACTTTCTATAGTATACTTTATGTATCCGATTGATTCTTAAAGTCTTCCCAATCTTCAAATATTTTTTTTCAAACTATTAAAACCCATTTTTTTTCATTATTAAGCGATAGTTATAATCACATATTGTTATATATAAAGCTACTCAGACTTTTTTTAGTAATTTTGTATCACTTTTAAACTTAAACTAACCCCCTCATGCAAAATAGGGCTGAGAAATCTGTGGAACCATTAAAAAATCTAAAAGACATATAAGATTTATTTTTTTATTTTAATACTGCCAGTGGTAAATTAATTCATTCTATATTGTTTAAGTTGTTTTAAAACTTGTTTGTTTTGGTGAAGAAAGTACGTGTTAATTTCAATTGAATCTGATCGCATAGATTTAAATTTTTGCTCTAATATGTCTGTATATTAGATTGCATGCGTTGAAACTGTCACGACTCGGACTCACGATTAGTTTTTGCTTTGCTCGTTTTTTACTTCATAAAGTGCTTCATAACACAGCCTGTGCTTGTGCAATCGATCACTTTTCTTCCGGTAGGCATGCCACCGTGGCGGGTCACATTCAGAAAAGATTGTGCGCATCAAGGCACTTCAGCAGGACGAGCGGGGATGAAACAGATGCCAGGCAAGCTTGCTGAATTGGAGAACTGACAAAAGACATGAAGAAAGAACGAAAGAGATGCACCAAGTTGAAGACGAAAAAAGCGAAGCATGAGTGGACCGATTTCTTGTGGTGTGACACAGCAGCCGTCGATCACATGAGGGAGGGAAGGCAGAAAGGGGGGGACAGAAAGAAAGAAAGAAAGAAAGAAAGAAAGGTGAAGGGGCAAAATTGATTTTTCGCTCTTTTCTTTGTGATTGTCTTTTCTCTTGATTGCGTGTTTGTGATTGTTTGCCTCTCCTGCTCCATTTCTCCTTTTTCTCATTCTTCTGATCAGGTCATAGTAACACCAGGCTTTGCTGCCCAGAAGATCCTCCCGCTGTCCCCCTTGCACGACGCAGGGTCGGTGTCTCCTGGGGGAAGGTCAACGGGACAGTAGGCAAACAGTTTGGCGATTTTGTCCACCTTCCCTGCTGAAATCCCTGTTTTGTACAACATGGGGAGCATGTCGGACTCTCCATGGCAAAGCATTTTCGCGAAGTTGATCCCGGAGGCTGCGGCCTTCTCTGCAACCGCGAGAGTGCTGGACTGGGAGACTAGCCGCTCCTTGCCCAGCTCCCTCGTCTTCTCGAACAGTCCTGCCGCACTCGCAGGTCCAAAGTTCGCGTGCGACTCATCAGGCTCGGCTGTGCCTGCGACTGTGTGTGTTTTTGTGTCGATTCTTAACTTTGTGAGCTTTCGCGGGGTGAGAGTAGTCAGGGAATAAAAAATCGAAGGCACATGCGAATTGATGGCTTTTCGGACGAACCAGTTCAAATCATCCATACCCTTGAGGATTTTTGAAATTTTGCCATCGCCTTTCAGAAGGTCGTCCTTATTTTTTTTGTAGTAATCCCCCGCGAGTTTTTCCTCTGCCGCCAGACAGGGCGACATGTCTCCTATGCAGCGTCGTGGATTGGATCCCATATATTTTGTGTACAAATCCCATGACTGGGCTGCTGGGTGCATGTTCAGCCCCTCTATGTCGATAGTGACTTCTGTCTCGGCACTTTTTCTTAAGGAGAAGGTCAAGGGGTTCTCGACTCTCCATGCGATGGGAATTTTGGAAGGGGATGCAATCTCTCCGTATGCTGTACTCTTCAGTGTCACAGAGAGTGTGGAGCTCTCGTCATCGAATTTAGAGGACTGAACGAAGCCTGCCTCTCCAAGACCTTCTACCAAAGTGCCAATAAGAGTCATGCAGTCTTGGCAACCTGCACTTTCGGTCCATGCTTTGAAGGAACTCAGAGAGCTTTGTCGGGTTGTGGTTTGCTCCTGGAAAAGGGAGAGATGCGCACCGTGTGTGAGGCTGACGGAGAGCATAGACACTGAGATTGCAAAAAGAAGTCTCGTCATCTTCTGCGCTTTGGTATCTCTTCCCTTGCACTCTGAACGATTGTCAGATCGATTTGTGTAGACCGCGGGACGAAACACAGCGCGCTCTTTCACTCTGTAGCGTCTTTTGGAGCAGTGTCTGATGGACTCAGCTAGAGCGACTGAGCGATTGGAGGGAATGAAGCAGCGAATGAGAAAACAATGTGCTGTGGAATTGACACTGTGAAGGTCCTCGATCCGTCTCGCGATCGTGGAAATTTTGATCCCATGCACCAATTTTTGTATGCATGCATGCAATTAATGTTGCATGCATGCATGCTTGAATTTTTTTGAGTTTTATAATTTTCTGCATGTATATAGGAAAAGGAAAGAAAAAGCGGGAGCAGGGGAGATCAGTGGAGAAAGTGCTGATCAGTCTCTATTTTTGTATTCCACCTTCACATCGAATCGATAAATCACCCGAACACATCCAGCAAGGCAGGGAGTGATTAAGAGTGCGAGGCCCTAGGCATGCAGGGACCTCAGCACATCTCGCAGGAAGGAATTTTTATGGCAGTTCTAGGTGCAGGCATAGGGACCACATGGAGTGCCTATGTAGAGCAACTAGGATTGATGGAAATACAAACCAAGCTTATGCATACCGGACCAATACACGCCCGGAGAGGCGATAAGAAATATAGGCAATAATAGACGGACAGGACTTATGCCTAGACAAGATGCATACTGGCCCGACAAGGAACCAGAGAGACACTAAAGAGAATATATGCAATGCATGATACATGTATATATATAGCTTCGATTTTTTTTAAAAAAATAGCCTGCGCGTACGGCAGAAGCGCGCTCGCAAAGCGTGCGCAGTAGTGCATGGAGTGGGACTCTCTGCAAACACAAAATCCATATATATGCCTTGTATATTGCCAATGGTTCTTCATGGTTTCTGCATGCTTCGCCTGGTTTCCTATTATGCACAACTGCTTAGTCTGATTACCTGTTTGGCTTTGTAACCCGTGTATGTGTATATATGTGTGTATGTGCGTGTGTCTGTGTCTGTATCTGTGACTGTGTCTGTGTCTGGGTCTGTGTGCATGTGCGAGTGTATGAAAGAGAGAGAGAGGGGGTGTATGTGTATGTCGTATGTGTGTGTGCGTGCGTGTCCTATGTGTGCGTATGCGTGTGTATGTGTGGGGGTGCATGTGCGTGTACGAGTACGTATGTGTGTTTATGTGTGTGTTTGTGTATATATTTGTGTATGTATTTGTGTGTATATATGTGTGTGTATGTGTATGTATATGTGTGTGTGTGTGTGTGTGTGTGTGTG